>JAXIVJ010014989.1:0-32869 GCA_036785665.1 Chirona hameri
ACTGGTATGTGGTATGTGGATACTGACTGGTGTGACTGGTATGTGGTATGTGGATACTGACTGGTGTGCCTGGTATGTGGTGTGTGGATACTGACTGGTGTGCCTGGTATGTGGTGTGTGGATACTGACTGGTGTGACTGGTATGTGGTGTGTGGATACTGACTGGTGTGACTGGTATGTGGTGTGTGGATACTGACTGGTGTGACTGGTATGTGGTGTGTGGATACTGACTGGTGTGACTGGTATGTGGTGTGTGGATACTGACTGGTGTGACTGGTATGTGGTGTGTGGATACTGACTGGTGTGACTGGTATGTGGTGTGTGGATACTGACTGTGTGACTGGTATGTGGTGTGTGGATACTGACTGGTGTGACTGGTATGTGGTGTGTGGATACTGACTGGTGTGACTGGTATGTGGTGTGTGGATACTGACTGGTGTGACTGGTATGTGGTGTGTGGATACTGACTGGTGTGACTGGTATGTGGTGTGTGGATACTGACTGGTGTGACTGGTATGTGGTGTGTGGATACTGACTGGTGTGACTGGTATGTGGTGTGTGGATACTGACTGGTGTGACTGGTATGTGGTGTGTGGATACTGACTGGTGTGACTGGTATGTGGTGTGTGGATACTGACTGGTGTGACTGGTATGTGGTGTGTGGATACTGACTGGTGTGACTGGTATGTGGTGTGTGGATACTGACTGGTGTGACTGGTATGTGGTGTGTGGATACTGACTGGTGTGACTGGTATGTGGTGTGTGGATACTGACTGGTGTGACTGGTATGTGGTGTGTGGATACTGACTGGTGTGACTGGTATGTGGTGTGTGGATACTGACTGGTGTGACTGGTATGTGGTGTGTGGATACTGACTGGTGTGCCTGGTATGTGGTGTGTGGATACTGACTGGTGTGACTGGTATGTGGTGTGTGGATACTGACTGGTGTGACTGGTATGTGGTGTGTGGATACTGACTGGTGTGACTGGTATGTGGTGTGTGGATACTGACTGGTGTGACTGGTATGTGGTGTGTGGATACTGACTGGTGTGACTGGTATGTGGTGTGTGGATACTGACTGGTGTGACTGGTATGTGTATGTGGATACTGACTGGTGTGACTGGTATGTGGTGTGTGGATACTGACTGGTGTGACTGGTATGTGGTGTGTGGATACTGACTGGTGTGACTGGTATGTGGTGTGTGGATACTGACTGGTGTGACTGGTATGTGGTGTGTGGATACTGACTGGTGTGACTGGTATGTGGTGTGTGGATACTGACTGGTGTGACTGGTATGTGGTGTGTGGATACTGACTGGTGTGCCTGGTATGTGGTGTGTGGATACTGACTGGTGTGACTGTATGTGGTGTGTGGATACTGACTGGTGTGACTGGTATGTGGTGTGTGGATACTGACTGGTGTGACTGGTATGTGGTGTGTGGATACTGACTGGTGTGCCTGGTATGTGGTGTGTGGATACTGACTGGTGTGACTGGTATGTGGTATGTGGATACTGACTGGTGTGACTGGTATGTGGTGTGTGGATACTGACTGGTGTGACTGGTATGTGGTGTGTGGATACTGACTGGTGTGACTGGTATGTGGTGTGTGGATACTGACTGGTGTGCCTGGTATGTGGTGTGTGGATACTGACTGGTGTGACTGGTATGTGGTATGTGGATACTGACTGGTGTGACTGGTATGTGGTATGTGGATACTGACTGGTGTGACTGGTATGTGGTGTGTGGATACTGACTGGTGTGCCTGGTATGTGGTGTGTGGATACTGACTGGTGTGACTGGTATGTGGTGTGTGGATACTGACTGGTGTGCCTGGTATGTGGTGTGTGGATACTGACTGGTGTTGACTGGTATGTGGTATGTGGATACTGACTGGTGTGCCTGGTATGTGGTATGTGGATACTGACTTGGTGTGACTGGTATGTGGTGTGTGGATACTGACTGGTGTGACTGGTATGTGGTGTGTGGATACTGACTGGTGTGACTGGTATGTGGTATGTGGATACTGACTGGTGTGACTGGTATGTGGTGTGTGGATACTGACTGGTGTGACTGGTATGTGGTGTGTGGATACTGACTGGTGTGACTGGTATGTGGTGTGTGGATACTGACTGGTGTGACTGGTATGTGGTGTGTGGATACTGACTGGTGTGCCTGGTATGTGGTATGTGGATACTGACTGGTGTGACTGGTATGTGGTGTGTGGATACTGACTGGTGTGCCTGGTATGTGGTGTGTGGATACTGACTGGTGTGACTGGTATGTGGTATGTGGATACTGACTGGTGTGCCTGGTATGTGGTATGTGGATACTGACTGGTGTGACTGGTATGTGGTGTGTGGATACTGACTGGTGTGCCTGGTATGTGGTGTGTGGATACTGACTGGTGTGACTGGTATGTGGTGTGTGGATACTGACTGGTGTGACTGGTATGTGGTGTGTGGATACTGACTGGTGTGACTGGTATGTGGTGTGTGGATACTGACTGGTGTGCCTGGTATGTGGTATGTGGATACTGACTGGTGTGACTGGTATGTGGTATGTGGATACTGACTGGTGTGCCTGGTATGTGGTGTGTGGATACTGACTGGTGTGCCTGGTATGTGGTGTGTGGATACTGACTGGTGTGACTGGTATGTGGTGTGTGGATACTGACTGGTGTGACTGGTATGTGGTATGTGGATACTGACTGGTGTGACTGGTATGTGGTATGTGGATACTGACTGGTGTGACTGGTATGTGGTATGTGGATACTGACTGGTGTGACTGGTATGTGGTGTGTGGATACTGACTGGTGTGACTGGTATGTGGTATGTGGATACTGACTGGTGTGACTGGTATGTGGTGTGTGGATACTGACTGGTGTGACTGGTATGTGGTGTGTGGATACTGACTGGTGTGCCTGGTATGTGGTGTGTGGATACTGACTGGTGTGCCTGGTATGTGGTGTGTGGATACTGACTGGTGTGACTGGTATGTGGTGTGTGGATACTGACTGGTGTGACTGGTATGTGGTGTGTGGATACTGACTGGTGTGACTGGTATGTGGTGTGTGGATACTGACTGGTGTGCCTGGTATGTGGTGTGTGGATACTGACTGGTGTGACTGGTATGTGGTATGTGGATACTGACTGGTGTGACTGGTATGTGGTATGTGGATACTGACTGGTGTGACTGGTATGTGGTGTGTGGATACTGACTGGTGTGACTGGTATGTGGTGTGTGGATACTGACTGGTGTGCCTGGTATGTGGTGTGTGGATACTGACTGGTGTGACTGGTATGTGGTATGTGGATACTGACTGTGTGACTGGTATGTGGTATGTGGATACTGACTGGTGTGACTGGTATGTGGTGTGTGGATACTGACTGGTGTGCCTGGTATGTGGTGTGTGGATACTGACTGGTGTGACTGGTATGTGGTGTGTGGATACTGACTGGTGTGCCTGGTATGTGGTGTGTGGATACTGACTGGTGTGACTGGTATGTGGTATGTGGATACTGACTGGTGTGCCTGGTATGTGGTATGTGGATACTGACTGGTGTGACTGGTATGTGGTGTGTGGATACTGACTGGTGTGACTGGTATGTGGTGTGTGGATACTGACTGGTGTGACTGGTATGTGGTATGTGGATACTGACTGGTGTGACTGGTATGTGGTGTGTGGATACTGACTGTGTGACTGGTATGTGGTGTGTGGATACTGACTGGTGTGACTGGTATGTGGTGTGTGGATACTGACTGGTGTGACTGGTATGTGGTGTGTGGATACTGACTGGTGTGCCTGGTATGTGGTATGTGGATACTGACTGGTGTGACTGGTATGTGGTGTGTGGATACTGACTGGTGTGCCTGGTATGTGGTGTGTGGATACTGACTGGTGTGACTGGTATGTGGTATGTGGATACTGACTGGTGTGCCTGGTATGTGGTATGTGGATACTGACTGGTGTGACTGGTATGTGGTGTGTGGATACTGACTGGTGTGCCTGGTATGTGGTGTGTGGATACTGACTGGTGTGACTGGTATGTGGTGTGTGGATACTGACTGGTGTGACTGGTATGTGGTGTGTGGATACTGACTGGTGTGACTGGTATGTGGTGTGTGGATACTGACTGGTGTGCCTGGTATGTGGTATGTGGATACTGACTGGTGTGACTGGTATGTGGTATGTGGATACTGACTGGTGTGCCTGGTATGTGGTGTGTGGATACTGACTGGTGTGCCTGGTATGTGGTGTGTGGATACTGACTGGTGTGACTGGTATGTGGTGTGTGGATACTGACTGGTGTGACTGGTATGTGGTATGTGGATACTGACTGGTGTGACTGGTATGCGGTATGTGGATACTGACTGGTGTGACTGGTATGTGGTATGTGGATACTGACTGGTGTGACTGGTATGTGGTATGTGGATACTGACTGGTGTGACTGGTATGTGGTATGTGGATACTGACTGGTGTGACTGGTATGTGGTGTGTGGATACTGACTGGTGTGCCTGGTATGTGGTATGTGGATACTGACTGGTGTGACTGGTATGTGGTGTGTGGATACTGACTGGTGTGACTGGTATGTGGTGTGTGGATACTGACTGGTGTGACTGGTATGTGGTATGTGGATACTGACTGGTGTGACTGGTATGTGGTATGTGGATACTGACTGGTGTGCCTGGTATGTGGTATGTGGATACTGACTGGTGTGACTGGTATGTGGTGTGTGGATACTGACTGGTGTGACTGGTATGTGGTATGTGGATACTGACTGGTGTGCCTGGTATGTGGTATGTGGATACTGACTGGTGTGCCTGGTATGTGGTATGTGGATACTGACTGGTGTGCCTGGTATGTGGTATGTGGATACTGACTGGTGTGACTGGTATGTGGTATGTGGATACTGACTGGTGTGACTGGTATGTGGTGTGTGGATACTGACTGGTGTGCCTGGTATGTGGTATGTGGATACTGACTGGTGTGACTGGTATGTGGTGTGTGGATACTGACTGGTGTGACTGGTATGTGGTGTGTGGATACTGACTGGTGTGACTGGTATGTGGTATGTGGATACTGACTGGTGTGACTGGTATGTGGTATGTGGATACTGACTGGTGTGCCTGGTATGTGGTATGTGGATACTGACTGGTGTGACTGGTATGTGGTGTGTGGATACTGACTGGTGTGACTGGTATGTGGTATGTGGATACTGACTGGTGTGCCTGGTATGTGGTATGTGGATACTGACTGGTGTGCCTGGTATGTGGTATGTGGATACTGACTGGTGTGCCTGGTATGTGGTATGTGGATACTGACTGGTGTGCCTGGTATGTGGTATGTGGATACTGACTGGTGTGACTGGTATGTGGCTCCCACGCAATGTTACCGACAGCGCAGCTGTGGCCCCTCCGTTTTCACTCGCACCCAATATGGGAGGAACGCAGCATGGGGCGCGTTTCCGCGTAAACACCGCTGCCTCACGGGGAGGAACACTGACATCGCACACTGCGCGCTCTCCGACGGTCTGTCCCCATTCTTTATTTGCATCCTTGACCCTGACTCCTGAGCACGCTCTCCTCCGAGGCGGCGCCCTCCCCTCCACACGCACACCCTCACACACTAGTCACCAATACACATTCACCAACAGCACGTCATTGTCCGGTCCATTTCCCTCATGTGCATACAGGCGCCGTCACCGGTCGTCGAAGGCAGAGGCCCTGCCGCCGGCGGCGCGGGCTTCCCCAGCTGGAGGAAGTCGTGACGTCACGGACCGTCAGCCAATCAGCGGCGGCGGAGAGGGCCGGGCCTGCCGTGCCTCAGACCGCAGCAGGGCCGCAGCGCAGTATTCAGGACCGAGGGACGGTCGGTCAGGGGGTTCACTCCGGCACCTTCAGCATTACGCGGGGGGGCCCTATCCAACACCAGCCTCTGATTGGTCGTGACGTCAACGGTACATGACTTTTGCTAGCCGGCATGATCAGCGTGCAAAATCCCATTGGGAACCCACCCTCTAACTCAAAAACTAAAAATGCTAGCAAGACACAGAAAACAGTGTTCGAAAGCTATCGACAAGGCCATTCGAAGTTACTCGAGTATTATTTGGCTCAGGTCAATATTGAGGTCACCAGAGGTCATCAAAGGTCACATTTTCCAAGTGCAGTACTTTGCTCTAGAAACTCCCAAATATCTCGGGAACTATGAGAGCTAGTAACAAACGAAAAAAACAAAATCGAAAGCTCATGACAATTCAAATGGCCACAGTTGTACTCAAATTTAAGCTCAGGTCACTAGTTAAGACCCCCAGAGGTCACAAAAGGTCACGAGGACATTTTTTCCAAGAAGTTTTTCATTAATAACTTTGTATTGGTTAAACATATAGCAGTAATTTTAACACCATTGTGTTTTTCTCGTAAAGGCACTTCGAAACAATATATTAATGGTGACCTGGTTAGGCCAACTTCAAAATGTGACCTCAGGTCAAGGTCATTTGGTGACTCAGGTAGATCATGTTGCATATGGGGCGATGCGACTTGACGAGACAAACACAGTAGTGTCCTTCAGGGGCGGATCCAGGATTTTCTAAGGCAGGGGGCTTCAGGCCTGAGGGCGGCATATTTCATCGGTGACGGGGGCGGCATGGTGCCTTCCGAGGGCGGCATAATGCCTTCCGAGGGCGGCGATGTACCTTCCGAGGGCGGCATAATGCGTTGTGAGGGCGGCAAGATGTCTTCTGAGGGTGCCAGGGTGCCTTCCAAGAGTGCTACGATGCTGTTGGTAGACGCAAGGGCGCCCTGGCGGCCTCCCGAAAACGCTACGGCGCCTTCGGCGCCGGCAAATCCTATACAAAAATGGCGCCGTTTTCTAAGGCAGGGGGCTTCAGCCCCTACGGCCCCCTCTGGATCCGCCACTGGTGTCCTTTGCACGTCTCTATCTTTATTTGTATCAAGAGTTATTGGCAAAAATCTGCTGGTGACCTGAGATGACCTCAGCCGACCTTGCAGAGTACACTGAGCAACAATTGCACCTGGGTCATCAAAAATGAGCTAAAATAACATGATTCTGAAATTATTGGTCTGATCCAATGCATATTCTCTGAAAGCATTTGTATATTTCCCCATTGACTTATAATGGGGAGGCTACGAAATTGGCCTGACCTTGGGTCACCGATAATAAAAAAATCAAGATAAACAAATTGTAGGTACTTATATGACCTTATGAAATCCTGCAAGTTTAAAATTTATCGGACAAACACTGTGGCTGTAGCACGACCACAAACATTTTTGGAGGTAAGGTCACTTGACGTAACCTGGTGACCTGACTTGAAACGACTTGAAGTTAAAACTTTCACACAATGTGGGTAATTGATGGACACAGCCGTGCCGAACTTGGCGGCGCTGCGCGCCGCTGTTTTTTTCGCTATTCTTGAAAAACCTCAGGGTGGTCAAAGTGACGCCCCCACCAGATCTCCTCGGATTTAGGCCACTATATTTTGCTGGGCCTCTAAATGGTCTCACAAAAAACGTTGGACAGGCCCATGCTGAAGTCGTAGGTCTTCCGAGGGCTCCTCACCCTCAGACCTACCGAGGGCCCGTCAGGCCCACTGAGGGCCCCTCAGGCCTACCGTGGTCTTCTTCAGGCCGACTGAGGGCCTTCTGTTGGCCTTAGAGGGCCCATCGGTCAATTTCTTAGAGGCCCTCTTACAAATTTATGGGGGGGATCATATGCTTGCCCCCCCCCCCCCCCTTACAACTTCTTGAGTGGGGGGGGGGGGGGGGCAGCTGTCCCCCTTCTTCCGCCGCCACTGTGTGAAGG
Source organism: Chirona hameri (assembly GCA_036785665.1). Lineage (NCBI taxonomy): Eukaryota > Metazoa > Arthropoda > Thecostraca > Balanomorpha > Balanidae > Chirona > Chirona hameri. Next base: position 7,825 of record JAXIVJ010014989.1, read on the forward strand.
TGATGGGACGCTGGTGGAACGGCAGTCGAACGGAGGCGGGATACTTACCTCGGAGGCGGGATACTTACCTCGGAGGCGGGATACTTACGGAGAACGGAGGCGGGACAATTACCTTCACAAATGTTTGTGGTCGTACCAAAGCCACAGTGTTTGTTCGAGAAATTTGAAACTTGGAGGATTTCATAAGGCCATAGGTACCTACAGTTTGTTTATCTCGGATTTTTTTTTGTATCGGTGACCTATAGTCAGGCCAATTTCGTGACCTCCCCATTATAAGTCAATGGGAAAATATGCAAATGCTTCTTTTTCAGATAATATGCTTGGGATCAAGCCAATTCTTTCAGAATCATGTTATTGTAGCTCATTATTGATGACACTGGTGCAATTGTTGCTCAGTGACCTCTGCAAGATCGACTGAGGTCATCTCAGGTCACCAGCGCTTTTATGCCAATAACTATTGATATCATAAAGATACAGACGTGCAAATGACACTACTGTGTTTGTCTCGTCGAGTCGCGTCGTCCCATATGCAACATGACCTACCTGGGGTACCAAATGACATTGACCCGCAGTCAAATTTTGAAGTTGACCTAACCAGGTCACCATTACTATGTTGTTTCGAAGCGCCTTCACGAGACAAACACGATGGTGTTTAAATTACTGCTATAGGTTTAACCAATACAAAGTTATTTATGAACGTTTTGGAAAACATGTCCTCGTGACCTTTGGTGACCTCTGGAGCCTAAAACATTGACCTGAGCTTAAATTTGTGTACACAGATGGCGATTTAAATTTGCATGGGCTTTCGATTGCTTTTGTCTGTTTGCTACTAGCTCTCATAGTTCCCAAGATATTTGGAGGTTTTTAGAGCAGTCTTTCACTTGGAAAATGTGACCTTTGATGACCTCTGGTGACCTCAATAATAATCTGAGCCAAATAATACTCAAGTAACTTCGGATGACCTTGTAGAGAGCTTTCGAATACTGTTTTTGGGGTCTTGCTAGTCTTTTTAATTTTTGAGTTAGAGGGGGAGATCTCAATGGGATTTTGCACGCTGATCATGCCGGCTAGCAAGTCATGTACCATTGACGTCACGACCGTCGACAAATCAGAGGCCGTGAGACCCTACTTTTTGCCGGAATGGCCTACCTTGGTATATAGCCTTGCTGTCGGCATTCGAGTGTTGGGAGGACGGGAGAGAGGACGTCAGCATTGCAGCGCAGAGCGGACAGCCATGTGGACGACGGGGCTCGTAGCGCTGGCTCTGGCTCATGGTAAGTCGGTGTGCTCGTGTGTCGGTAAGTCGGTCGGTGTGCTCGTGTGTCGGTAAGTCGGTCGGTGTGCTCGTGTGTCGGTAAGTCGGTCGGTGTGCTCGTGTGTCGGTAAGTCGGTCGGTGTGCTCGTGTGTCGGTAAGTCGGTCGGTGTGCTCGTGTGTCGGTAAGTCGGTCGGTGTGCTCGTGTGTCGGTAAGTCGGTCGGTGTGCTCGTGTGTCGGTAAGTCGGTCGGTGTGCTCGTGTGTCGGTAAGTCGGTCGGTGTGCTCGTGTGTCGGTAAGTCGGTCGGTGTGCTCGTGTGTCGGTAAGTCGGTCGGTGTGCTCGTGTGTCGGTAAGTCGGTCGGTGTGCTCGTGTGTCGGTAAGTCGGTCGGTGTGCTCGTGTGTCGGTAAGTCGGTCGGTGTGCTCGTGTGTCGGTAAGTCGGTCGGTGTGCTCGTGTGTCGGTAAGTCGGTCGGTGTGCTCGTGTGTCGGTAAGTCGGTCGGTGTGCTCGTGTGTCGGTAAGTCGGTCGGTGTGCTCGTGTGTCGGTAAGTCGGTCGGTGTGCTCGTGTGTCGGTAAGTCGGTCGGTGTGCTCGTGTGTCGGTAAGTCGGTCGGTGTGCTCGTGTGTCGGTAAGTCGGTCGGTGTGCTCGTGTGTCGGTAAGTCGGTCGGTGTGCTCGTGTGTCGGTAAGTCGGTCGGTGTGCTCGTGTGTCGGTAAGTCGGTCGGTGTGCTCGTGTGTCGGTAAGTCGGTCGGTGTGCTCGTGTGTCGGTAAGTCGGTCGGTGTGCTCGTGTGTCGGTAAGTCGGTCGGTGTGCTCGTGTGTCGGTAAGTCGGTCGGTGTGCTCGTGTGTCGGTAAGTCGGTCGGTGTGCTCGTGTGTCGGTAAGTCGGTCGGTGTGCTCGTGTGTCGGTAAGTCGGTCGGTGTGCTCGTGTGTCGGTAAGTCGGTCGGTGTGCTCGTGTGTCGGTAAGTCGGTCGGTGTGCTCGTGTGTCGGTAAGTCGGTCGGTGTGCTCGTGTGTCGGTAAGTCGGTCGGTGTGCTCGTGTGTCGGTAAGTCGGTCGGTGTGCTCGTGTGTCGGTAAGTCGGTCGGTGTGCTCGTGTGTCGGTAAGTCGGTCGGTGTGCTCGTGTGTCGGTAAGTCGGTCGGTGTGCTCGTGTGTCGGTAAGTCGGTCGGTGTGCTCGTGTGTCGGTAAGTCGGTCGGTGTGCTCGTGTGTCGGTAAGTCGGTCGGTGTGCTCGTGTGTCGGTAAGTCGGTCGGTGTGTCCGTGTGTCGGTCGGTGTGCTCGTGTGTCGGTAAGTCGGTCGGTGTGCTCGTGTGTCGGTAAGTCGGTCGGTGTGCTCGTGTGTCGGTAAGTCGGTCGGTGTGCTCGTGTGTCGGTAAGTCGGTCGGTGTGTCCGTGTGTCGGTAAGTCGGTCGGTGTGTCCGTGTGTCGGTAAGTCGGTCGGTGTGCTCGTGTGTCGGTAAGTCGGTCGGTGTGCTCGTGTGTCGGTAAGTCGGTCGGTGTGCTCGTGTGTCGGTAAGTCGGTCGGTGTGCTCGTGTGTCGGTAAGTCGGTCGGTGTGCTCGTGTGTCGGTAAGTCGGTCGGTGTGCTCGTGTGTCGGTAAGTCGGTCGGTGTGCTCGTGTGTCGGTAAGTCGGTCGGTGTGCTCCGTGTGTCGGTAAGTCGGTCGGTGTGCTCGTGTGTCGGTAAGTCGGTCGGTGTGCTCGTGTGTCGGTAAGTCGGTCGGTGTGCTCGTGTGTCGGTAAGTCGGTCGGTGTGCTCGTGTGTCGGTAAGTCGGTCGGTGTGCTCGTGTGTCGGTAAGTCGGTCGGTGTGCTCGTGTGTCGGTAAGTCGGTCGGTGTGCTCGTGTGTCGGTAAGTCGGTCGGTGTGCTCGTGTGTCGGTAAGTCGGTCGGTGTGCTCGTGTGTCGGTAAGTCGGTCGGTGTGCTCGTGTGTCGGTAAGTCGGTCGGTGTGCTCGTGTGTCGGTAAGTCGGTCGGTGTGCTCGTGTGTCGGTAAGTCGGTCGGTGTGCTCGTGTGTCGGTAAGTCGGTCGGTGTGCTCGTGTGTCGGTAAGTCGGTCGGTGTGCTCGTGTGTCGGTAAGTCGGTCGGTGTGCTCGTGTGTCGGTAAGTCGGTCGGTGTGCTCGTGTGTCGGTAAGTCGGTCGGTGTGCTCGTGTGTCGGTAAGTCGGTCGGTGTGCTCGTGTGTCGGTAAGTCGGTCGGTGTGCTCGTGTGTCGGTAAGTCGGTCGGTGTGCTCGTGTGTCGGTAAGTCGGTCGGTGTGCTCGTGTGTCGGTAAGTCGGTCGGTGTGCTCGTGTGTCGGTAAGTCGGTCGGTGTGCTCGTGTGTCGGTAAGTCGGTCGGTGTGCTCGTGTGTCGGTAAGTCGGTCGGTGTGCTCGTGTGTCGGTAAGTCGGTCGGTGTGCTCGTGTGTCGGTAAGTCGGTCGGTGTGCTCGTGTGTCGGTAAGTCGGTCGGTGTGCTCGTGTGTCGGTAAGTCGGTCGGTGTGCTCGTGTGTCGGTAAGTCGGTCGGTGTGCTCGTGTGTCGGTAAGTCGGTCGGTGTGCTCGTGTGTCGGTAAGTCGGTCGGTGTGCTCGTGTGTCGGTAAGTCGGTCGGTGTGCTCGTGTGTCGGTAAGTCGGTCGGTGTGCTCGTGTGTCGGTAAGTCGGTCGGTGTGCTCGTGTGTCGGTAAGTCGGTCGGTGTGCTCGTGTGTCGGTAAGTCGGTCGGTGTGCTCGTGTGTCGGTAAGTCGGTCGGTGTGCTCGTGTGTCGGTAAGTCGGTCGGTGTGCTCGTGTGTCGGTAAGTCGGTCGGTGTGCTCGTGTGTCGGTAAGTCGGTCGGTGTGCTCGTGTGTCGGTAAGTCGGTCGGTGTGCTCGTGTGTCGGTAAGTCGGTCGGTGTGCTCGTGTGTCGGTAAGTCGGTCGGTGTGCTCGTGTGTCGGTAAGTCGGTCGGTGTGCTCGTGTGTCGGTAAGTCGGTCGGTGTGCTCGTGTGTCGGTAAGTCGGTCGGTGTGCTCGTGTGTCGGTAAGTCGGTCGGTGTGCTCGTGTGTCGGTAAGTCGGTCGGTGTGCTCGTGTGTCGGTAAGTCGGTCGGTGTGCTCGTGTGTCGGTAAGTCGGTCGGTGTGCTCGTGTGTCGGTAAGTCGGTCGGTGTGCTCGTGTGTCGGTAAGTCGGTCGGTGTGCTCGTGTGTCGGTAAGTCGGTCGGTGTGCTCGTGTGTCGGTAAGTCGGTCGGTGTGCTCGTGTGTCGGTAAGTCGGTCGGTGTGCTCGTGTGTCGGTAAGTCGGTCGGTGTGCTCGTGTGTCGGTAAGTCGGTCGGTGTGCTCGTGTGTCGGTAAGTCGGTCGGTGTGCTCGTGTGTCGGTAAGTCGGTCGGTGTGCTCGTGTGTCGGTAAGTCGGTCGGTGTGCTCGTGTGTCGGTAAGTCGGTCGGTGTGCTCGTGTGTCGGTAAGTCGGTCGGTGTGCTCGTGTGTCGGTAAGTCGGTCGGTGTGCTCGTGTGTCGGTAAGTCGGTCGGTGTGCTCGTGTGTCGGTAAGTCGGTCGGTGTGCTCGTGTGTCGGTAAGTCGGTCGGTGTGCTCGTGTGTCGGTAAGTCGGTCGGTGTGCTCGTGTGTCGGTAAGTCGGTCGGTGTGCTCGTGTGTCGGTAAGTCGGTCGGTGTGCTCGTGTGTCGGTAAGTCGGTCGGTGTGCTCGTGTGTCGGTAAGTCGGTCGGTGTGCTCGTGTGTCGGTAAGTCGGTCGGTGTGCTCGTGTGTCGGTAAGTCGGTCGGTGTGCTCGTGTGTCGGTAAGTCGGTCGGTGTGCTCGTGTGTCGGTAAGTCGGTCGGTGTGCTCGTGTGTCGGTAAGTCGGTCGGTGTGCTCGTGTGTCGGTAAGTCGGTCGGTGTGCTCGTGTGTCGGTAAGTCGGTCGGTGTGCTCGTGTGTCGGTAAGTCGGTCGGTGTGCTCGTGTGTCGGTAAGTCGGTCGGTGTGCTCGTGTGTCGGTCGGTGTGCTCGTGTGTGAATCAACGAATCAACGATTCGTCTTGTAATTCGTATTAAACTGCAAATTGAATAACATCATGCTCTCAGCTTTCTGCCAACTCCATTTCACGCACCGAAAATGACACGAAGCGCAAAAGTACACTGCTTCTATCCATGGGCGGATCCAGGGGGCCAAGGGGGCCATGCCCCCAAACCGCCTGAAATCGGCGCAAAATTGACACATTTCTTGATATAGAGGAAAATATAAGCAACTTTTACTGAGGACAGTTTGCTTTAACTCAGCTATCAATGCATAAGCAAGCGACATCCGATGAGTTTTCAGAATTGTGTGAGACTTTTGGGGATTTCCCCCCAAAACCACCCGTTGTGGATCCGCCTTTGCTTTCATCGAAGCTTTCATTTGTGTGACTGTCAAGCAACTAGGCTACCAATGCAAAAGCCTGACAGGACCCTGGCGGAAGCATTTGCCCCAAAGTAGAACCCTTCATGGAATGGGAATCCCGTACGGGAATGGGAACGGGACGGGAATGGGGCAAACTTTTGGGAAATTAACGGGTTGGAACGGGCTCCAGGACAGACCATATATTTTTTTAGCACCACAAAAAGTGAAATATGTTGAAACGGGTGGCGGTGGGAACGAGAGCCCCATCAATTATGAATTCGGATTGGAACGGGTTTGGGTTTGGCTGAATGGGCTGGAACGGGATGGGGCCTGCAAATGTGTCCCGTGAATGGCTCTACTCCAAAGGGTACAGATTTAAGTGAGCTTAGGCGAGCCGAAGTGTCCGAGATGTATGCACATTTGTTATGTTTTGGATAGGGGAAGCGACAGCAGAAATACAGCTAAATAAACTATTTGTTGCAATATTTAGGTTGCAACAATTGTCTGATCGTGTTGATGTTCGGGTTGGAAGCTGGTTAGGCAGCGCTTATGTCGTACATAATGGACGCACCATTTAATATATCCAATCGAATCCAGATACATGCGCTTCGCCTAGGACTAATCTAATTAAATCCGGTACATGTTGGGTTCCGAAAATTATAGATTGCGCGTATTCAGTCGTTCTCAAATAGGGGTAGCTACACCACTTGGGGTAATTTGGCGAGGGTAATGGCGAATGAGCAGCAATGGCGTCGCCACGTTCTCGCCACGGTCTCAAAATTAGTAGGGAAAAATCCAAGTGCACGTGTTCTTTACATTAGGGATGGTTCAAAATTACTAGGGATAGGGTACAATGTCCCCAGTGTCCCCAGTGGTGGCGACGCCCATGATGAGCAACTAGGTGAACGTTTTGTTTGGTTTGGTTTGGTTTGGTTAGGATATAAGGCCGTTTCAACTTTCAGCCCACTCGGACCATTCCAATGGGCGCAAATTGACGAATTGGATTTTGCTTAATGTTTAGTTAGGGAGACTGGGGGAACGCCAAAACATTTCTGTTTAGATCCTTGTAGCGGGCAGACAAATAACTCGAGAGCATATATTCACAAATATTTGGCAAGCCACATCAATTGGCTATCCATAACAAGTTTGGCATTTAATTTATCAGATATAATTCAGCTGTTACAAAGTAAAATCTGTGAAAAGGTGAAATTTCGGTTTTGCCCGAAAATTGCGGGTAATGCCGAATGATTCAGAGTAGCTTTTTTCTTACTTCGAACTTAAAATTTGTGAGCTTTAAGCGCTTCTATCGAAGTGTTTACGGATTAAAATCCTATTGTAAGCAGTCGCAGACTAAAATGTTATGCAGACTTGCAAACGCAACGATATTTCAAAACCACACATAATTACTTGTTATATGCGAGTGTTGCAAACACAGTTTTCCCTTTTGAATGTCTTTCAAAAGACGACATTTTTCAAGACCAAGACTAAATTTCGGCAACGACGAAATGTTTCAGTGTTATTTCGGCTTTTCCCCGGGAGTCAATCTCAATGCTCGATCTGTTGCTGTCGAGAGCTTAACCGTGGGGCCAAGTATCTTAATTTCATATTTGGGTTATCCTTATACATTTCAGGTTAACCCCTATGCCAGCCCCTCGGGTTTTCGGGAATAACTCGCGTAAATATCAACCGATTGCGATGAAACTTTCAGTACCCTACTTGCGAACAATTTGACACATATTCTGGAAAAGTTAAGTTGTAGGTCACATGACCCGTGACCTTTGACCTGTTTCTCAAGGTCATGTCAGGCGCAACTGGCGTCCCGTAGTATTGATCCTTGTAACTTGTGCAGTTGCATAGTGTTTGTTGTTCAGGAGCATATATGCACATGTGTTTCCAGGTGACAGTTGTGGTTTCCATTGAGATTGTGACCTCGATTGACCTTCTCAGAGGTCAACCGACGTCACTGACCTCCGACGACCTTATATTACTTTTTTTTGGCTTCTGGCAGTTTCAAGGACATTTTGTGACGCTGATTTCGAATATGGGATCCATTTTACATAATTATATGTTCCACTGGGGTCATGCGCCCCAATAGGTCAACCGAGGTCACTTACCTCAATTGATCTGACATGACCTGACATGACCTTTTTGGAATTTGGCAGTTTCCAGCAGTCCCCGGCAAATGTTTGACATTCCTAAGTGATGACGTCACTTAAGTCATGGTCCGTGGCCTTCAAGACATGAGCCAACGGGGAAATCGGTGTTTTAGGGATGGGCCCCATGAAGGCCCTACTGGGAAAATGTTGGCTTGCCTCGCCTTTATGGATTGGTAGAGATGTGCTTATTCCAAAACCGGGTCAGTTTGGTCATATAGTCACAGTCATAAAGTCTTGGTCATACAGCCTTAGTACAGTCATACAGCTTCAGAATCAGTGACGTATGATCTGCCTAACCTTTTGCTATAGTAACCTTGGTTTCTAGGACATTTTGTGACGCTGATTTCAAATTTGGCACCCATTTAGCATAATGATATGCTCATTCGTAATTCTAGCTCGATTAAATTTAATTTATACGCATTTACAATTTGGTTGAATTTTGTGTCATTGACATGACCTCAGAGGTCACCTAATGACCTAGGACCTTACAATCGGGCATCAATGGCTTCCTCCCGTGACAAGCAACACGCTCGTTTTTAATCGAAGCTCTAGCCCAATTAGGGGCGAAACGCTAGGGGGGGTCGTATCCCCCCCCCCCTTGCACGGTCACGCACTGATCGGACGCTGCGCGGGCGAGGGTTTAGGCACAATTATTAATATCCCAATGCCTACCTACTATGCACCAACGAAAATGTATAGCCCTCTAAAAGAGCAACTTGTTCATTTTTACGAACCCTAAAAAGCGCTCCAACCGCGCTGCATCTCAGTAAATGGCAGTACCGGCGCGATTTCGGCAGCAACACACCATTTCTAGCTAAGCCTTCTGGAACTGTCGGCAGAAGTCGGCACCTCCCACGCGTTTAAGCATAATTGGCAATGTCGGCTTTTCCCGTAGTTCGGCGTTCCCCACTTTCCCATATTATTATAGCGACAGTTTACTAAGGGGTTATTGGCTCCTCCTCAAATGTTTTAAAAGCATGTCTATTGAAATAATAAATTCGGGTTTCTGTTCTGACATAATTAGAAAGAAGATTTTCTCAATCTAACCATTCCTCTCATTTTCCTAACTCGTTCTAGTTCTGATATTTGGAAAACCCAAGCTGCGTATCGCAGACCCGAATTTATCGGTAGACCTCAGACAACTTATCACCACTAGGATATTTTTACAACTGTTAACTTATCCTGGAAAGTCTTTCGAAATAATATCGAAAATAGTTAACCCCATTGGGCTGGGCGAATAACGCCCCCTGATTAACTTTCGTAATAGCTAAACAAAAACAATAGCGCTATCAACATGACACTTTGGGTCCCTTCTACATCAATTTTACGTCTTCTGTGCAAAAATGAAGCAATTTCGTCGAAAACAAAATCGAGATATAACGAATTTAGTGACGTCACTACGCAGCAGTTTGACGAAAAAATCAGCTAAACTTTAACAGATCTTACAGACTCCATATTTTGGGCAAAATGCAATACAAAACTTCAACAATAGAAAATTGCAAGGGCTACAAAATAGCTCTCTCGGATTTGATTTTTTTGGCTTTTGACCCTCCCCAAACAAAATACCACAAAATCACTATTTTAAAGATATAAAAAAGAATATATAGATATTAGAGAGCCGCATATGGGCAATTCCCAAAGCAAATTTAAAAACAATATCATCATTTTTGACTGACATGGCTGCTAAAGTATGAGTAACTGATGACCCATGTCACCAGCCGTAAGACGAGGCATGTTTGGCCGCCCTCTCTCTCGATCTGACCCCTCCCCCCCTCCCACATTTATTTTTGCGGGGATGCCTCAGGTCAAAGGTACCTATATCAGGATGATCCCCAGAAACTGGGAGAACCGAAACAAGGTATCATACGAGATACTCGAAACATTGGCAAAGAAAAGTGTTCCAACTCATCTGCGATGTTGAAAAAACGAGCGGATCTGTGTTTCGCAAGAAAATGAGCATTTATTGAGCACGTGCTGCTTTGAAGAGTGCAGATAGCGTACAAATGTATACCATGTTGGATACAAATTTCCACGAATTGTACTTCAAAATGGTGTATTGGAAGTTTGCAACAATGCATGTGATGCATATTTTTTATTTATTGAAGTTAAAAATGTGGTACATTTTTTGTTTCTACCCTGTAGCTTATCTCCCAAACTGGCATCTCAGCTTTTGGACCGGACAGCAGCACACCCTACCGTTGACGAGACGCGAAGGGTTCCCGCTATGACGGGAGTAAGTCGAGTCCGTTGATTCCACAGAGGATACGTCTGTTGATACCTACAGCTGCCCAGCTGTAACGCCCCTATTTGGTAGGTTACAGCTCCCGAGCTGTAACGCCCCTATTGGGTCGGTTACAGCTCCCCAGCTGTAACGCCCCTATTGGGTCGGTTACAGCTCCCGAGCTGTAACGCCCCTATTGGGTCGGTTACAGCTGCCCAGCTGTAACGCCCCTATTGGGTCGGTTATAGTTCCCCAGCTGTAACAGACGCCCATATTGGGTCGGTTACAGCTGCCCAGCTGTAACGCCCCTATTGGGTCGGTTATAGCTGCCCAGCAGTAGCGCCCCTATTGGGTCGGTTACAGCTGCCCAGCTGTAACGCCCCTATTGGGTCGGTTATAGCTCACGAGCTGTGACGCCCCTATTGGGTCGGTTACAGCTGCCCAGCTGTAACGCCCCTATTGGGTCGGTTATAGCTGCCCAGCTGTAACGCCCCTATTGGGTCGGTTACAGCTGCACAGCTGTAACGCCCCTATTGGGTTGGTTATAGCTTCCCAGCTGTAACGCCCCTATTGGGTCGGTTACAGCTCCCGAGCTGTAACGCCCCTATTGGGTCGGTTACAGCTGCCCAGCTGTAGCGCCCATATTGGGTCGGTTACAGCTGCCTAGCTGTAACGCCCCTATTGGGTCGGTTACAGCTGCCCAGCTGTAACGCCCCTATTGGGTCGGTTATTGCTGCCCAGCAGTAGCGCCCCTATTGGGTCGGTTACAGCTGCCCAGCTGTAACGCCCCTATTGGGTCGGTTATTGCTGCCCAGCAGTAGCGCCCCTATTGGGTCGGTTACAGCTGCCCAGCTGTAACGCCCATATTGGGTCGGTTACAGCTTCCCAGCTGTAACGCCCCTATTGGGTCGGTTATTGCTGCCCAGCAGTAGCGCCCCTATTGGGTCGGTTACAGCTGCCCAGCTGTAACGCCCCTATTGGGTCGGTTACAGCTCCCGAGCTGTAACGCCCCTATTGGGTCGGTTACAGCTCCCCAGCTGTAACGCCCCTATTGGGTTGGTTATAGCTTCCCAGCTGTAGCGCCCATATTGGGTCGGCTATTGCTCCCCAGCTGTAACGCCCCTATTGGGTCGGTTACAGCTGCCCAGCTGTAACGCTCCTATTGGGTCGGTTATTGCTCCCCAGCTGTAACGCCCCTATTGGGTCGGTTATAGCTCGCGAGCTGTAACGCCCCTATTGGGTCGGTTATAGCTTCCCAGCTGTAACGCCCCTATTGGGTCGGTTATAGCTTCCCAGCTGTAACGCCCCTATTGGGTCGGTTATTGCTCCCCAGCTGTAACGCCCCTATTGGGTCGGTTATTGCTTCCCAGCTGTAACGCCCCTATTGGGTCGGTTATAGCTCCCCAGCTGCAACGCCCCTATTGGGTCGGTTATAGCTTCCCAGCTGTAACGCCCCTATTGGGTCGGTTATAGCTTCCCAGCTGTAACGCCCCTATTGGGTCGGTTATTGCTTCCCAGCTGTAACGCCCCTATTGGGTCGGTTATAGCTCCCCAGCTGTAACGCCCCTATTGGGTCGGTTATAGCTTCCCAGCTGTAACGCCCCTATTGGGTCGGTTACAGCTTCCCAGCTGTAACGCCCATATTGGGTCGGTTACAGCTGCCCAGCTGTAACGCCCCTATTGGGCCGGTTATAGCTTCCCAGCTGTAACGCCCCTATTGGGTCGGTTACAGCTTCCCAGCTGTAACGCCCCTATTGGGTCGGTTACAGCTGCCTAGCTGTAACGCCCCTATTGGGTCGGTTATAGCTGCCCAGCTGTAACGCCCCTATTGGGTCGGTTATTGCTCCCCAGCTGTAACGCCCCTATTGGGTCGGTTACAGCTGCCCAGCTGTAACGCCCCTATTGGGTCGGTTATTGCTTCCCAGCTGTAACGCCCCTATTGGGTCGGTTATTGCTCCCCAGCTGTAACGCCCCTATTGGGTCGGTTATAGCTTCCCAGCTGTAACGCCCCTATTGGGTCGGTTATAGCTTCCCAGCTGTAACGCCCCTATTGGGTCGGTTATAGCTTCCCAGCTGTAACGCCCCTATTGGGTCGGTTATTGCTCCCCAGCTGTAACGCCCCTATTGGGTCGGTTATTGCTCCCCAGCTGTAACGCCCCTATTGGGTCGGTTATAGCTCCCCAGCTGTAACGCCCCTATTGGGTCGGTTATAGCTCCCCAGCTGTAACGCCCCTATTGGGTCGGTTATTGCTCTCCAGCTGTAACGCCCCTATTGGGTCGGTTATAGCTCCCCAGCTGTAACGCCCCTATTGGGTCGGTTATAGCTCCCCAGCTGTAACGCCCATATTGGGTCGGTTATTGCTCCCCAGCTGTAACGCCCCTATTGGGTCGGTGACCGCGGTCACTGGACAATAGGGTCGTTTTACTGGTTTTTTTTTTTAAAGAGACTAGTGTGATATTTTTTTTTAGCGCCAACGTTTGTTTCTGTTGTATTCAAACCCCAGTATATACGAACCATAAACCATGCTAAGATTTCATGCGAAAAATATTGAAACGTGCTCTCCCAAAATGGGTTGGGGCCGTTTTTTTCCTGGCTACACCATTCAATGGGCAATCGAAGCTAGGAAGTCACCAAGTTTAAGGATATTAGTTCGACTGTTAAACGTGCTGAGCGCGGACAATCTCGGGGGAGGACACAGTGCGTTCCTCGGACAGGAATAGGGTTACGTTGACGCTGCAATGTGTTTACCGTTGGCTGGTGGCGACTAATCTCCGGCAGTTTCTGAGATAGACCGAACGGTAGCAACTCTCCTTGTATAGCCTTTCCCGCGGCCACCTTTAGTCGCTTATAACAGACATAGACTGCAACAGTAATGTATGGATTTAGCCGGCTTCTGTAAGCCCAAGGATCATTGCGCCATATTTCCCTTCCGAGCCTTTAAAAAAACATGTTTCGTTGTCATCGAGGATTACATTACATGACATTAGCACGAGCCCCGCGGTCACCTTCCGTGATGCTGCAGAAAAGTTGCATTGTTTGCTAGATACCACCCCATGACGCTCACGAATGCTGACGAACGCTCAGAGACGGTAACTGACGATTTCTGGTCTCGAGGCCGTGCTTCTCATCATGTTATAAAGGATGTGGCTTGCTAACCTAATGCTTAGTCTTTGTTTACAACTTTACTGACTGACATGGATGGATTTCGTACGTTAGGTATGTGTGTACTCGTTGTCTCCATGAGGCCATGCATACATTACCCTATTTGTAACAGGGGGGGGGGGGGGGGGGGGCGGATTCCGCCCCCTCATGTTTTTCGCAGAAATATCTCCAAAACGGCTGGGAGCAGGCCCATGAAATTTTGGGACTTTTTCTAGAGTTGAATTCCGCATTTGGAGTCAAAATTTTGAGTTCTTAACCTGAACAGAGTTTTCGAGTTCCAGGGCACGGTTTTGGGAGGGTTCGGCGGCGACATTTGGCGATAATACGGAAATGCGATCTTCACGGTTTCTTCCAACTGCCTCAAGTATGAAGGAGTTACATCGGTTTACGGTGATTGCAACAAGTGCAAATTAGTTGATGTTAATGCAATATCATAAAAATTGCATGGCAGAGGCGGTTTCAGGGGCTTGACAAAGGGGGGGGGGGGGGGTTCCAGGAAGTATTCAATGCTTGGCGGGAAGCCAATAGAGCGATGTGGGGAGCATTTATAGTTATCAAGATGTAAAAGATAGCTTCCCCTTCCATTATTTTCATAAATTATTACATATAGAGTTGCAGGGGCGTGTTCAGGCACATGAAGAGGGGGTGACTGGCATGGTGATGACGATATGCCAGCGATTACGGCGCAATAGACGGTTAACTTATAATGATATATGCACATATGAGGCCAGGAGAGGGATTTTTTTTTGCAGAGGCGCGCTCAGGAATGGAAGAAAGGGGGTCATATTATTGCAAGGAAACTAAGATGCATGTGCCTACAATGACATAACATACTGCAGTTTTTGGATGAAACACGCACCATAGGTACTCTACGAACGATTATGAGATAATAGGCGAGTCCAGGTGGGGTAAAACGGGGGTAAACAATGTGAATTGAAGATCTAAGTGAAATAGTCACTGTTGACTAGTTAGTATCATAATAGCGGATAATATACTTATAAAAAGGTCTCGCGCCTCCCTAGTTTGGATCCTGGATGCGCCTATGCTGAAGTACAATATGCAAAAAAGAACTATCTACGTTCAGTAACTTATTTATAGTGCTGGGTAGCAACATGCCTGCGGTTAATATTTTTTTTCCTATTTGACCTCCCTTTTCACTAACCTGGTACCGCCTATGGCAAAAATATGATTTATAACTGTTTTGTCTAATGTCACAATAACATACCATTTCATTTATAAAAAACGACATAAAAAATAGTTTGATTCCACATTTACTTCACCCCCATATTGAGTGACCTGCACACGCCTATGATTTTTGAATTTTCAAAAGTCATCACCGCATATCAATCTCCAATTCAATATCTATCGATTCCCGTTGATTGTGTTAAAATCGGTTGATAAACATGACAGCTTTGTTGGATCACATACCACAAAAATATGTAGATCGTGTTTAGGGGAACCAAACGCCGTTTCATTTTCGAAAATCGGACGAGTAGATCTCGAGATCTCCGGGGGGCGAATCCGCCCCCTTTTACAAATAGGGGTAGCCAGGAGCCTGTTACAAATAGGGTTAAAGGGAATATTTCACGTTTCTGAAAGTTGTCAAATATACGCTGGTTGTAGTCGAAAATATGAAGAAAAAAACAATGGTGATATTTTTTCTCTCGAAAAGTCACTTACCTTTATACAAATTAAGTTTTTTTACATTTGGGATGATGACGTAATTATTCAGCTATAGACCGCCGCTGATTGGCTGAGAAAGTGGAATTGGCTGAAAAAGTCGCTGTCAGCCAATCAGCGGCGGCACTAGCCTATACCTCATTTTTCAAACTATAAATTGAATTGCTTAAAAACGGCTAAGTTTTGGGGAAAATGACCTTAGTATTTTCAACATTTCAATAACGGCCAAATATAATGGCCATCTCAGGTAAAAACCAATACAAAGGTGAAACATTCAATTTAATAAAAGGTACATTTCAAAGGCCCAGTCACATGGCCTGGCGGCAGCAGCTGAAAGGCGCATGGCCTGTCCGCAGCAGCTGAAAGGCGCATGGCCTGTCCGCAGCAGCTGAAAGGCGCATGGCATGTCCGCAGCAGCTGAAAGGCGCATGGCCTGCCGCAGCAGCTGAAAGGCGCATGGCCTGTTCGCAGCAGCTGAAAGGCGCATGGCCTGTCCGCAGCTGCTGAAAGGCACATGGCCTGTCCGCAGCAGCTGAAAGGCGCATGGCCTGTCCGCAGCAGCTGAAAGGCACATGGCCTGTCGGCTGTCGGCAGCAGCTGAAAGGCACATGGCCTGTCCGCAGCAGCTGAAAGGCGCATGGCCTGTCCGCAGCTGCTGAAAGGCACATGGCCTGTCCGCAGCAGCTGAAAGGCGCATGGCCTGTCCGCAGCAGCTGAAAGGCACATGGCCTGTCGGCAGCAGCTGAAAGGCACATGGCCTGTCCGCAGCAGCTGAAAGGCGCATGGCCTATCGGCAGCTGCTGAAAGGCACATGGCCTGTCCGCAGCAGCTGAAAGGCACATGGTCTGTTCGCAGCAGCTGAAAGGCGCATGGCCTGTCGGCAGCAGCTGAAAGGCACATGGCCTGTCCGCAGCAACTGAAAGGCGCAGGGAAGGGTCATCAACACCCGCTTCCCAATTTGTTCTTGTTATATCAGAGTCAGCGCAGTTCAATAGGTAAGTAAATGTCATTGCACGATTGAGAGCGACCCAAAGACTATACGTAAGTAAACATGACATTAGGCTGGCTTCAAAGCCGACCTCTTTATTGTGGTTGTGTGGCGTACTTACGGGACGTAAGCGTGCCCTAGGAGGATGCAATACATGATCTGTTGGCCGATATGTAATTCCCCAGCTCACGACTCATCTCCCGGGCGAATGGAGGACCAAGTATGTACCTCCTACCCTGGGCGATAAGGGGATGAAAGAACCTGTTCCCGTGGGCGATAAGAGGATGCAATGCTTCATTCCTAGGCGATAAGACGGTGCTATATTTATACTTGTAACCGACTCAGAGTTGAGTCATGAATCGACTCATGAGTCGGACATTTTTGGATGAGTCATGAGTCGAGTCGATTCAATTTAAAAAGCCACTTGAGTTATGAGTCGAGTCGATTCAATTTGTTTGAACAGCATTTGAGTCAAGAGTCGAGTCAGTTCTTCGGCTGTCAGTCCGACTTCAGTCGGTTGCAACAGGGACATAGAGAAGGGGGGGAAGCACTGGAGCCACGTCACCCCCCTTCCCCTGAGCAAACCAGTTTACACTAGATAAAATGCGATTCTGTTGACACCCGACCCCCCCCCCCCCCCCCCCTCCGCCCGGTTAACATCAAGTAAGAATTAAACTTATGATGATGAGTCAAATTGAGTCGACTAAAAAACATTTTTTTAGTCGAGTCGATTCAATTAAAAAAAAACAGCACTTGAGTCAAGAGTCGAGTTGATTCAATTAAAAAAACAGCACTTTAGTCAATGAGGGGTGGTAAAGTGTTCTGTCTTTATGGATAAGGTCGGGGAGAAAATGCTCCTTCCCATGAAGTACTCGAGGGTCAAAATGGCAGTAAAAATAATGACCTATGGCTATGTCATTCCTGGTAAAATTTACTAAGCGATCATGTCCTTAGAAACACTGATCGTCAAAACCACTTCAGATGTAGTATTCACTTAATCATCATATTCATCACGTCAGCATGTACATTTTTTGTTGTTGTAAATTAGCAGTTGCGTTTCAGCTCTTGATTCTCAATAATTTAGTTTCACCCATATTGCCGACGAAATATATATATATATATATATATATATATATATATATATATATATATATATATATATATATGTATATATCAGTTTTCTAGTTCGACAATTGATCCCCCGGGGGTGGGGGTCGGGGTGCTTGTGTATTTTCAATGGAGTGAGTCTGAGATCGACTGTCAGGACAGTCGATCTCATTGTTCTGGGACTTTGTGAGTTCTACTATACATAGTGGAAAATCCGGTTCATTCAGCAGGAACATTTACATTCGAGTTATACCGTGCATCCAGCGTAATTGCGTCGTTTATGGCGCATGGTGGAAGACCCTATACAAAGGTAGTCTTCCGGCGATTTGACCGAATCCGACTTAGGGGTGGTGACGTCATCTGGACGGGCGGGGAATCCCTTACCCCTATACAAATTAATACTAACTCGCAATTGCTGAAAGAATATATAGATAATTCTACCGAGCCGAATTACAGACAACATGGCCTGAAAGAAAGACCGATTCAAGCTCTCTAACTTATCTAAATAACATTCTGCTCCTAAGTCACTCCTATTTTGACAGCGAAGGAGCTCTTATCTTACTCCTTCGCTAATGTTAAAAGGCCATAAATAAGCCGCGCCACAAATGTCGGTGCGCCAACATTTTTAAATAGATGACGTCATGCACTAGGAGAACCACGTATGTTACCGTTTTCGGGCAATTGACATACGTGGTTCTTCTTTTGCATCGCAAAGACACAAATTGAGCCTATGGCGGCTGCAGGGATGACAACCCCCTGCATTTGCTGATCTCCGAGGGTCTCTCGTGGAGTTTAGCGAGCCGGCTTTCTGTATCTCGTTTTAAACTTAAACAAAAACGTCAAGTCCCATTATTGGGACAGAGCTTGTGCTTGCGTGGTTCTCAGTTGTGTGACGATAAAAGAGTATTAGCTAATAGCTTGGCTCCTCTCATTGCTAACACAGCTTGGCACGGCCCTAATGCAGGGCTCTGTTTTCGGCTGGTTACAACGGCAGTCAAGAATAACAAGATCGATACCATTCTGATCAGGTGGAGGGGAAGTTGCTGTTGTAAGGCGAGAAAACATGGCACTCTTACTTTCTGGAATATGTTGTTCTCTTGTTGTTTTTTAAGTCACTTGAGTTAAGAGTCGAGTCGATTCAATTTCTTTGAAGCAACACTTGAGTCAAGATTCGAGTCAGTTCTTCGGCTGTGAGTCAGTCTTGAGTCGACTCAAACCAATTTGAGTCTGTTGCAACAGGGACATAGAGAAGGGGGAGCACTGGAGCCACGTCACCGCCCCTCCCCTTCCCCTGAGCAAACCAGTTTACAATAGATAAAATGAAATCCTGTTGACACCCGACCCCCCCCCCCCCGCCCGGTTAACATCAAGTAAGAATTAAACTTGTGATGATGAGTCAAATTGAGTCGACTCAAATGTATTTTTGAGTCGAGTCGATTCATTTTTTTTTAAACATCACTTGAGTCAAGAGTCGAGTCGATTCAATTAAAAAAACAGCACTTTAGTCAATAGTCGAGTCGATTCATTTTTTTTAACAGCACTTGAGTCAAGAGTCGAGTCAGTTGTTCGACTGTTGAGTCAGACTTGAGTCGACTAAAACAAATTGAGTCGTTACAGGTCTGGTTATATTTTATCCCTGGGGCGATACAAAGTAATTCCTCGCCTTCCAGGCGATTCGCCGGGGTAGTTCAGTTCTGAAGGTCGCCTTCATGGTGTGTTCAGCGTCCTGGGGCTATAATTATCGTTTTAGCCACACTCCTGGAACAGTCATTATAGACGGCGTCGAGGCCGAACTTACTAATGGGTCATTGACGTGGAGCATTGTGTACTTTCTGCTGCGTTCACGGCCAGTGTTCCTCAGAGAAAGGGAGCCGCTCTCAGAACGCTCGGTAGTTGTATTGTCTCTGGGAGTCGCTCCGATGGCTGGGATTTCCAGCCGGCACGGGGACGTCTGTCTGGGAGTCGCTCCGATGGCTGGGATTTCCAGCCGGCACGGGGACGTCTGAGGCGCGCCTCGGGCGGGAGGCAGCGCTCCAGCCTCCGCCGCTGAGTCAGAACTCAGAAGTGATGTCAGGTCATAAAAAGAAGGGATGGGGCTTCTAGTTGCAGTATTCTCCTCCGCATATTTGAGGAAATTTATTGGTGTTGTTGCTGGAAACGGAATGCGGATTACTGCGCAGTTGCTACTTGCTACACTGAACTATATTTGCGTGCAAAACAGTAACGGTGATTATGGAATAGTGCGTTGAAATATGTTGACATTGTCCCTGTCGGTTACCTATTTCACGTCGTTTCTTGTTATACAATTGTGACATTCCTCATACGGCTTTCCAATAGGCTATTGTCTTTTATTTAAATCTTCTGTCGAACAAGTACCAAATTGCTTGCTTGAGTAGGTAATCTCCAGTAAATCAATTTGCTGCCATAAGGGAATGTCCCATCTTGGTGAACTGAGCGGGCCCCGCACTGGTAGCCAGCAGATTGCACAACCCGCCTATCTGTAGCCTTTTTAATAAAGAAATTGTACAAACCTTTTGTAAGTTGTAGTTTGTAATTTGAACTTTACAACCTACAAATCCAGCACGTTTTATAAACACTACACACACCGCATCCGCGGGGGTTGTAAATTCGGCGGCGATTGTAGCTTTTGTTTGCGTCAGCTGACAAAGTAAATAAACAAGGTTCTTGAGGTGCGTCAAAGGCACATAAAGAAATATATCAAATATCCCGAATTCACCTGTTCTAATATTATAACATTGTGATTATTTTGAAGAAAAAAATTTGATACTGAAATAATATAAGTTATATGAAAAAAGGCGCTACTGCGAAGAAAATGACAAGAACATTTCTTTTCGGCTCAAGCAGAAACTGTAAATAAGCACCGCGACTGTGGAAGATTTGGAAAGGGCGATTATTCGCTAGTGTCAGTGTCAAACCATGACTGCAAGGCTCGTGCTGAGCATGGGTGTAGCTTTTCCAAGAAAGTTGGTGGGGAAAATGTCATTTTGCTTGGTTGTTTTGTTTGGTTGAGGTGAAAATGGTCCTTTTAATGCCGGATAACCTCCAAATCTGTCAAGAGTTGGTTTGGCAAAACACAAAGTTGGTGGGGCAGTGGCCCCACCATTTGAATAGGAAACTCCACCCGTGGCACTGAGGCAAAAAACAGGTGAACACCTCCAATAGATCCGGATATAAAGGAGGTAAGATCACTCTATATCTATACATATAAGTGTGAAGAAGTGTCTCCGTCGTCCTGATTCGAACGCGCATAAAAATGAAACCATGTACAGCCAGGCCTTGACAGACTGCTACAGCCTGATCAGGCAACCTCATCCTATCCACTCATACTGTCAGGATTGCTTCACTTTAGGATAACTGATAACTGGTAACTGGTCCAGGCAGAGTTGAAGATACAAAATTGTGTTATGTGGTATATGAGACATCTAGCTATCCAGTATGTACCTACAAATGCGAATAAATAGTTCAGAGCAAACTGTTGTAGAGCATAAAACGTTTTGTTTTGTTCTGTTTTATTTTGTATTGACGTCGCCACTATATCGTCTCCGGTAACGCGTCATATTTTGGTTAAAAGTACGCCGTTATTGTATGCAATTGCTTCCATTTCCAAGCTACCATATGTATGACGTCATACATTGTCCTGAAGTTTTTTATGGCCATGAAGGGGAAAAGAGAAACATGTCCATTTCTCAACGGATATCCATCTATCGTCCAAACAAATGTCATATTCGTGATTTTCAGCTCAATTTCAGTATAGCCAATTTTTAAGACATTTTTCAAGGTGACCTATTCCCTTTAATGACAAGTGCCAGTTAATATTCGGCACGTGTATTGATGTGGGTACCTGCATCCAGGAGACTCCAGGTAATTGGAAAATAATGATATATTTGATTATGTGGATGCAAAATTCGTAGAGCTAAACGACACGGGAGGAGTTTTCTATTCAAATGGTGAGGCCAACACAATGTTCTCATAGAAGATGTTATCCGTAATACCGTAAAGGTGTTCTCCGCTCCAAGGATTCAGTTTTCTACACACCGAAGGGGCATGGTAGATTGCATGTGTAGTTTGCCTGATAAATTCTACAATTGGTCCGTTGTTTAGGGACTCAGCTGCTCTTTATGAAACACATCAGGCATTTTGGGCCAGGACTTGTACAATTAGTATGTGTATGTTGGTAAATTTGTTGTTTGTGATTGTAAATTGTAGTTTTTGCTTTATGAAACATATTTGTACAACTACAACTACAAACCTACAATATTACACATACAAAAGTTACAAATCGACCTTTATGAAACAGGCTACTGGCCGTGTGCCAGCTCCGATCCCGGGCTTATTGGCCAGCTTACCAAGCCTTTTCTTGGAAGCTCGCTCCACCTGTGGCTTTCCGCTGCACTCGTCAGGGTCCGGGACACTCAGGGTCCGCTGCACTCGGCAGGGTCCGCGAACACTCAGGGTCCGCGGACACTCGTCAAGGTCCGCGGACACTCAGGGTCCGGGGACACTCGGGTCAGTGGGCCCTCGTCAGGGTCCGCGAACACTCAGGGTCCGCGGACACTCGTCAAGGTCCGCGGACACTCATGGTCCGCGGACACTCGTTAGGGTCCGGGGACACTTGTTAGGGTCTGCGGAAACTCGTCAGGGTCCGCTGCCCTCGTCAGGGTCCGCGGGCCCTCGTCAGGGTCCGGGGACACTCGTCAGGGTCCGAGGACACTCGTCAGGGTCCGGGGACACTCGTCAGGGTCCGCGGACCCTAACTCGCTGTTGTTTGTCTGTATGTCTGTATGTACCGACTCGGTGATGTCTGTGTGTCTGTGTGTCTGTGTGTCTGTGTGCCCGCTCGGTGATGTCGGTATTTCTGTGTGTATGTGTGTCTGTGTGCCCGTTCGGTGATGTATGTGTCTGCGTGTACCGACTCGGTGATGTATGTGTGTCTGTGTGTAACGACTCGGTGATGTATGTGTGTCTGTGTGTATCGACTCGTTGATGTATGGTGTGTCTGTGTATACCGACTCGGTGATGTATGTGTGTCTGCGTGTAACGACTCGGTTATGTATGTGTGTCTGCGTGTAACGACTCGGTGATGTATGTGTCTGTGTGTACCGACTCGGTGATGTATCTGTCTGCGTGTACCGACTCGGTGATGTATGTGTGTCTGTGTGTAACGACTCGGTGATGTATGTGTGTCTGTGTGTATCGACTCGTTGATGTATGGTGTGTCTGTGTATACCGACTCGGTGATGTATGTGTGTCTGCGTGTAACGACTCGGTGATGTATGTGTGTCTGCGTGTAACGACTCGGTGATGTATGTGTGTCTGTGTGTACCGACTCGGTGATGTATCTGTCTGCGTGTACCGACTCGGTGATGTATGTGTGTCTGTGTGTGCCCGTTCGGTGATGTATGTGTGTCTGCGTGTAACGACTCGGTGATGTATGTGTGTCTGCGTGTAACGACTCGGTGATGTATGTGTGTCTGTGTGTACCGACTCGGTGATGTATCTGTCTGCGTGTACCGACTCGGTGATGTATGTGTGTCTGTGTGTAACGACTCGGTGATGTATGTGTGTCTGCGTGTAACGACTCGGTGATGTATGTGTGTCTGTGTGTACCGACTCGGTGATGTATCTGTCTGCGTGTACCGACTCGGTGATGTATGTGTGTCTGTGTGTAACGACTCGGTGATGTATGTGTGTCTGTGTGTACCGACTCGGTGATGTATGTGTGTCTGCGTGTAACGACTCGGTGATGTATGTGTGTCTGTGTGTACCGACTCGGTGATGTATCTGTCTGCGTGTACCGACTCGTTGATGTATGTGTGTCTGTGTGTAACGACTCGTTGATGTATGTGTGTCTGTGTGTAACGACTCGGTGATGTATGTGTCTGGGTGTAACGACTCGGTGATGTATGTGTGTCTGTGTATACCGACTCGGTGATGTATGTGTGTCTGCGTGTACCGACTCGGTGATGTCTGTGTGTCTGCGTGTAACGACTCGGTGATGTATGTGTGTCTGTGTGTAACGACTCGGTGATGTATGTGTGTCTGCGTGTAACGACTCGGTGATGTATGTGTATCTGTGTGTATCGACTCGGTGATGTATGTGTGTCTGTGTGTACCGACTCGGTGATGTATGTGTGTCTGTGTGTAACGACTCGGTGATGTATGTGTGTCTGTGTGTACCGACTCGGTGATGTATGTGTGTCTGCGTGTACCGACTCGGTGATATATGTGTGTCTGTGTGTAACGACTCGGTGATGTATGTGTGTCTGCGTGTACCGACTCGGTGATATATGTGTGTCTGTGTGTAACGACTCGGTGATGTATGTGTGTCTGTGTGTACCGACTCGGTGATGTATGTGTGTCTGCGTGTACCGACTCGGTGATATATGTGTGTCTGTGTGTAACGACTCGGTGATGTATGTGTGTCTGCGTGTACCGACTCGGTGATATATGTGTGTCTGTGTGTAACGACTCGGTGATGTCTGTGTGTCTGTGTGTAACGACTCGGTGATGTATGTGTGTCTGCGTGTACCGACTCGGTGATATATGTGTGTCTGTGTGTATCGACTCGGTGATGTATGTGTCTGGGTGTACCGACTCGGCGATGTATATGTGTCTGTGTGTACCGACTCGGTGATGTATGTGTGTCTGTGTGTAACGACTCGGTGATGTATGTGTGTCTGCGTGTACCGACTCGGTGATGTATGTGTGTCTGCGTGTACCGACTCGGTGATGTGTGTGTCTGTGTGTACCGACTCGGTGATGTATCTGTCTGCGTGTCCCGACTCGGTGATGTATGTGTGTCTGTGTATATCGACTCGGTGATGTATGTGTGTCTGCGTGTACCGACTCGGTGATGTATGTGTGTCTGTGTGTACCGACTCGGTGATGTATCTGCCTGCGTGTACCGACTCGGTGATGTATGTGTGTCTGTGTATACCGACTCAGTGATGTATGTGTGTCTGTGTGTACCGACTCGTTGATGTATGTGTGTCTGTGTGTAACGACTCGTTGATGTATGTGTGTCTGTGTGTAACGACTCGGTGATGTATGTGTGTCTGTGTGTACCGACTCGGTGATGTATGTGTGTCTGTGTATACCGACTCAGTGATGTATGTGTGTCTGTGTGTACCGACTCGGTGATGTATGTGTGTCTGTGTATACCGACTCGGTGATGTATGTGTGTCTGTGTATACCGACTCGGTGATGTATGTGTGTCTGTGTGTAACGACTCTGTGATGTATGTGTGTCTGTGTGTAACGACTCGTTGATATATGTTTGTCTGTGTGTAACGACTCGGTGATGTATGTGTGTCTGTGTATACCGACTCGGTGATGTATGTGTGTCTGTGTATACCGACTCAGTGATGTATGTGTGTCTGTGTGTACCGACTCGGTGATGTATGTGTGTCTGTGTATACCGACTCGGTGATGTATGTGTGTCTGTGTATACCGACTCGGTGATGTATGTGTGTCTGCGTGTACCGACTCGGTGATGTATGTGTGTCTGTGTGTACCGACTCGGTGATGTATCTGTCTGCGTGTACCGAATCGGTGATGTATGTGTGTCTGTGTGTAACCACTCGGTGATGTGTATGTGTGTCTGTGTGTACCGACTCGGTGATGTATGTTTGTCTGTGTGTACCGACTCGGTGATGTATGTGTGTCTGTGTGTACCGACTCGGTGATATATGTGTGTCTGTGTGTACCGACTCGTTGATGTATGTGTGTCTGTGTGTAACGACTCGGTGATGTATGTGTATCTGTGTGTACCGACTCGTTGATGTATATGTGTCTGTGTGTACCGACTCGTTGATGTATGTGTGTCTGTGTGTAACGACTCGGTGATGTATGTGTGTCTGTGTGTAACGACTCGGTGATGTATGTGTGTCTGTCTGCAGCCGGGCAGGCGTTCGTCATGTCCGGCTTCAACGTGCCATCGGCGCCCGAATATGGCAGCACGGTCACCCTGGAGACCGACTACCGGCTCGGCCGCGGCGAGTACATCAAGAAGATGAAGTGGTACAAGGACGACGCCGTGTTCTTGTCCTACGCCGAGCGGCCACAAAAATTCCTCAAGTGGTCCCCGATTCCCGGCGTCAACGTTGATGTAAGATCC
>JAXIVJ010014990.1:0-32868 GCA_036785665.1 Chirona hameri
AGGCGGAGTGTGAGGAATAGTAGCGGAGTACCGGACGCCTGCTGCAAGAGGTTGAAGGAGTCCAGGGAAACCAGTCATTGTGACTGGCATCCTCCCTCGCTGTTGGAGCCAGTGAGGAGTGGTACTCGAGAGCGTCTGTCTGTGAACAGCTCAGTTCAGAACTTATGTTCAGCTATGGGGCTTAGTTATGTAGACTTATGGGAATCAGTTCTATGAGTGGCATAGGTACTATATGAAGGATGGGCTTCACTTATCGGGATGAGGGGGGCAAGGGGCTTTGGGAGATGCCTACAGAAGTGTCATTCAGGAAACTAGGTAGGAGGGGGGGGGGGGGGGGGGGGGGGGGGGGGGGGTTCAGGGACGCGTAGTACTAGGGCATCAAGAAGTAAGAATTGGTTAGAAGGTTCATGTCAGAATAGGACAGTAGATCATTAATTCCCTCAGAATTAGTAGAGTCAGCTCAAAGTATAAGATCACATGTGTGTGTTGCTAAATGCCCAAAGTATTAGGTCTAAATTTGATGAGTTTGAGTGTTATGTTGCCCTTGAAAAGCCCTGATATCATTTGTGTAACCGAGAGACATGGGTTAGTGAGGGTATAATTAGGGATAGGCTACAGGATTTCGAGTTACAAGGGTATAACATGTTCTCATACTGCAGAGAAATCACGGCAGGGAGGCGGAGTGTTGTGTTTATATGTAAATAGCTTGTACTGCACTACTAGAGTTGATGATTCTAGTAAAGTAAAAGAAGTAGAATCAATCTGGCTTGACATTAAAAATTGGTACAGGAAACCAGAGGAAGGTTGAGGATAGGTGCATTTTACAGACCAGGGAATCTTCCAAGGAACTCCCAAGCTGAAAACAGACCAAGATATTTGTGAGGAAATACGTTAGGAACTTTCGGGCTCAGTGTTCTTATTATGGAGATTTTAACTTAAGAGGATACGAAAGTATAGCAGAGGAAACAAATGAGTGTAGGTTGTATAGGCAAATCTTTGAAGAGGAGCTTTTCATGCATCAGTTTGTAACAGAGCCAACAGACATTGCTCCATTCTAGACCTTGTTTTCTCAGACAACAGTGGATCTAGTTAGAGTGACATAAGTATTTGTGCAGGTCTAGGAACCAGTGATCACAATATGGTTAAATTCAATATCTCATCAGAAATGAGGCCCAAAGATAACCTTATTATGGTTCCAAACTTCAGCCGGGCTGATTTTGATGGTATTAGAAATGACCTCGCACAGATAAAATGGAAACGTTGAGTTGGCAGGGTTTAGATGCATGTGAGGCCTGGGAATGAGTTTTCAAAGCTAGATTAAGCCAAATTCAAAATCGGCATATACCCCTCAGGCACAAACGTAACAGAACCAAGGGCAATCCAGTTTGGCATTACCCCAGAAGTAAGGAGTGCTATACAAGCTAAAGAAGTGCATTTGGCATTTTTGAAGGGATCTTCACTAGATATAAATCAGAAGGCCTACCCAGAATGCAAGAAATTCAGTTAAGAAAAGAGTCAGAGCAGCTAAAAGGGCAAAGGAACTTGATTTAGCTAGACATTGTAATGCAGATAGTAAGAAGTTCTTCAGTTTTTTATAAGTTAAGTACAGTTTCAAAAATATAGGTCCATTTAAGGTAGATGATGTGTTAGTTAGCAAGGGACAGTGAAATGGTTGAAGTGCTTAATGATCAGGCTTTTCAATCTGTCTTTAACTATCGAGGACCAGAGTAGTATTGCAGCACTTCAGCCTGAGCTAGAGACAGAGGAGACTATAGGAGAGCTAGGTGGCATAAGTAGTGAACTTGTT
The DNA here is from genome assembly GCA_036785665.1 of Chirona hameri. Classification (NCBI taxonomy): domain Eukaryota; kingdom Metazoa; phylum Arthropoda; class Thecostraca; order Balanomorpha; family Balanidae; genus Chirona; species Chirona hameri. The sequence goes on from JAXIVJ010014990.1 coordinate 1,808, forward strand.
CTAGAATATCTAAAGAAAGTAAGGCCTAACAAGGCAGAAGGACCTGATGAAATCCATGCTAGACTTTTTAAGAGAATCTGAAAGGGAGTTGTCGGTTCCATTAGCCATAATATTTTTCTAAATCACTTGCAGATAGTAAAATTCCACTTGATTGGAAAAGAGCAAATGTTGTTCCTATTCATAAAAAGGGAGATAGAAGTAAAGAGGAAAACTATAGACCAGTTAGTCTGACCTCATTAGTCCTGCAAGGTGCTTGAATCAATCTATCAAAGCTAAGATTGTTGAATTCTTGGAGCAAAATGAAACTCATCAAAGATACACAGCATGGCTTTAGGAAGGGCCGTTCTTGTTTAACTAATCTTCTTGGAGTTTTTGGGATGTTGCAACAGATAGCGTTGATCAGGGTATAACAGCTAGATGTAGCTTTTCTTGATTTCAGTAAAGCATTTGACAAAGTCCCCCATACAAGACTGGGGGTTGCAACTTAAAATTCCATGGGATCAGGGGCAAGATTCTGGATTGGATAGAAACGTGGGCTTTCAGGACGCCAGCAAAGGTTATATTGAATGGGTGCCAATCACAATGGAAGGAGGTTCTCAGTGGGGTTCCACAGGGCTCAGTCCTGGGCCCATTGCTTTTTATAATATTTTGTGAATGCAATTGAGAACAGTATAGACAGCAAAGTCTTGAAATTTGCATACGATCCAAAAGTTGTCAGGATTATTAGAGGAAAACATGATCAGGGATGTTTTTTCAATCAGATCTGGACAAGCTAGTTGAGTGGTCTCAAGCATGGCAGATGAAATTTCAATTTGAGTAAATGTAAGATTATGCACGCTGGGACGGTTAGCAGTAAACATATGGTATGAAATGGTGGTGGGCAGAAAATGGAGCAGATTGAAAAGGAAAGAGATTTAGGTGTCCGTGGTAAAACAATAGACTATCAGCGTCAGACACAGGTTGTAGAAGCTAGGAAAAAGGCACTTAGAATGCTAGGGGCCATTAACAGAAATGTTTCCTACAAGAGTGAAAAGGTAATAACAAAACTGTATTGTGCATACGTTAGACCACATTTGGAGTATTGTGTACAAGCCTGGTCTCCAACATATGAGAAAGATTGCTGGTTGTTAGAAAGAGTTCAAAAAAGGGCAACAAAAAATGATTAATTGTCTTGGTAGTTTACCTTATGAAGATAGATTAAGGAAATTGGGGTATGTTTTCACTTAGATATAGAAGTGCTAAGAGGAGATCTAATTGAAGTCTTCAAATTTGTAAATAGTCAGCATTCTGGATATTTAAAGGGTATGTTTGAGTTCAATAGGGAAAATCGAGGTAGAGGTCATTCAGCATAAACTCATTATGAAACAAAGTAGGACTAGGCTACGACAGTCATTTTTCAGTAGAAGGGTTGTAGGACATTGGAACTATGCTACCAGGGGATGTCGCTGATGCAAGTGACACTTGCTTCCTTCAAAATTAGATTAGATAAATACTTTACAGAGAAGGGATTAGTTCATAAATACTCGTGGGATTAGCCTTCTTTTATGCAGGTAGAGTAAGGTGATTTGAAAGGGGGCGAGACTGTGGAGGGGGGGGGGGGGGGGGGGGGGGGGGGTGCAACCTCGGATGGGCCCAAGAGGCTCTTTGTTGCACTTTTATTTTATGTCTTTATGTCTTATAGCTATAGCTATAGCTATAGCTATAGGCTATAGCTATAGCTATAGCTATAGCTATAGCTATAGCTATAGCTATAGCTATAGGCTATAGATATAGATATAGATAGATATAGATATAGATATAGAATATAGATATAGATATAGATATAGATATAGATATAGATATAGATTTAGATATAGATATAGATATAGATATAGATATAGATATAGATATAGATATAGATATAGATATAGATATAGATATAGATATAGATATAGATATAGATATAGATATAGATATAGATATAGATATAGATATAGATATAGATATAGATATAGATATAGAATATAGATATAGATATAGATATAGATATAGATATATAGATATAGATATAGATATAGATATAGATATAGATATAGAGATAGATGATAGAGATAGATATAGATATAGATATAGATATAGATATAGATATAGATATAGATATAGATATAGATATAGATATAGATATAGATATAGATATAGATATAGATATAGATATAGATATAGATATAGATATAGATATTAGATATAGATATAAGATATAGATATAGATATAGATATAGATATAGATATAGATATAGATATAGATATAGATATAGATATAGATTAATATATATAGATATATATATATAATATAGATATAGATAGATATAGATATAGATATAGATATAGGTATAGGTATAAGTATAGATATAGATAGATTGATAGATTGATAGATTGATAGATTGATAGATTGATAGTTGATAGATTGAAAGATTGATAGATTGATAGATAGATAGATAGATAGATAGATAGATAGATGATAGATAGATAGATAGATAGATAGATAGATAGATAGATAGATAGATAGATAGATAGATAGATAGATAGATAGATAGTTGATAGATAGATAGATAGATAGATAGATAGATTGATAGATAGATAAGATAGATAGATAGATAGATAGGTAGATAGATAGATAGATTAGATAGATGGATATATAGATAGATAGATATATAGATATATATTAGATAGAGATATAGATATAGATAGAGATATAGAATATAGATTATAGATAGATTGATAGATTGATAGATTGATAGATAGATAGATTGATAGATAGATATATAGATAGATAGATAGATAGATAGATAAGATAGATAGATATAGATAGATAAGATAGATTAGATAGATAGATAGATATATAGATAGATAGATAGATAGATAGATAGATAGATAGATAGATAGATAGATAGATAGATAGATAGATAGATAGATAGATAGATAGATAGATAGATAGATAGATATATAGATATATAGATAGATAGATAGATAGATAGATAGATAGAGTAGATAGATAGATAGATAGATAGATATACAGATATATATATAGATAGATAGATAGATGGATGGAAGATAGATAGATAGATAGATAGATAGATAGATAGATAGATAGATAGATAGATAGATAGATAGATATATAGATAGATAGATAGATAGATAGATAGATAGATAGATAGATAGATAAGATAGATAGATAGATAGAATAGATAGATAGATAGATAGATAGATAGATAGATAGATAGATAGATAGATAGATAGATAGATAGATAGATAGATAGATAGATAGATAGATAGATAGATAGATAGATATAGATAGAAGATAGATTGATAGATAGATAGATATATATATATATATATATGTATATATATATAATATATACTTATATATATATATATATAATATTATAGAGATAGATAGATAGATATATAGATAGATAGATAGATAGATAGATAGATAGATAGATAGATAGATGGATAGATAAATATATAAATAGATAGATAGATAGATAGATAGATAGATAGATAGATAGATAGATAGATAGATAGATAGATAGATAGATATATAGATAGATAGATAGTTAGATAGATAGATAGTTAGATAGATAGATAGATAGATAGATAGATAGATATATAGATAGATAGATAGATAGATAGATAGATAGATAGATAGATATATAGATAGATAGATAGATAGATAGATAGATAATAGATAGATGGATAGATAGTTAGATAGATAGATAGATTGATAGATAGATAGATAGATAGATAGATAGATAGATAGATAGATATATAGATATATATATAGATAGATAGATAGATAGATAGATAGATAGATAGATAGATAGATAGATGCCTGGAATGAGCTCTGTTTAGCCTGAACATATTAACTAAGACAGCTGAGGGACCCTCAAGCCGACCGAGCAGGGCTTCGTCAAGCATGACTGAGGACCGCGGCTCAAGCCGATCGAAGGCCCCTCAGACCGAACAAGGACCCCTTAAGCCGACCCGAGGGCCCTCTCAGGCCGAATCAAGGGCCCCTCAAGCCGATCTCGGTTACCCTCCAGGAGGGGGTGTCATGATCCCCTTCGCCCCCCCCTTGACAACGCCCCTCGGTTGCGGATTGCAGCTCCAATCGTAATTTGCAACCGCAATCGTAGCGAGCTCAATCGCAAACACCAATGCTAGCCTCTAAACTTCGCCCTATATCTAAAAAGTTAGACCCTTTCAGGCCAAGCTACGTATTTCCTCAGCCCGACTAAGGACTCTTTCAGACCGGCTGAGGGCTCTCGGAATTACTCAGAGCTCTTTAGACTCCAATAGCTTCACCATGGCTTCTTGGAAGCCCACTTTGACGTCCAAAAGGCCCACTCTGGCCAGCCCCAAGAGGGTCCGCTCTGGCTCACAGAGGGTCATCCAGGCCTCCGCAAGGCACACTCTGGCCTTGGGAGGGCTCACTTTGGCCTTTGGAAGGTCCACTTTGGCATCCAGGGGCCCACTCTGACCTCCAGAGGGCCCACTTGGTCCTGCAGGGAGGGGACTCAATCTGGCCTGCGCCCTGCAGAGGTTCCGAAGGCGAAAGGTGCGGCCTGATCTGAGCGGTTCTTAGGCTATTTCAAATGGAAAGCATGCAAAACTTATAGACCTTCACGGAGCCATGTGGAGTCCCACGGGGGACCGCAAACCCCAGGTCCTCCCGTGGCTACTCCCCTTCACAGCTGATTCAGAATATTGTGAGACGATTCATTCACGACTAAAAAACTATTCCTTTAGGTGAATATAAAATGTTTGGTCGGTATGTACATTCCTTGATTCTTCATTGATTTATCAATTTACTCGGTACCGATCTGACCCAAACAGTATCCGTTGGAATGAAAAACGAGGCAAGGAGACACCCTAACCTAAAGTGGTTGTTATTAACGTGAACCGCGGTTCATATTAATCCCACAAACAACGCTTAGACGTGAATATCCGCTGGTTTGGGGGCAAATCCCAAGAAGTCACAATTCTAAAACTTATCGGATTTCACTTCTGTATGCATCAATAGGTGATGTAAAACAAACTTTCTTTATAAAAGTTGCGTAGGCTTTTGTTTAATTTAGGAAATGCGCCCTTTCGTTGGGAGATTTGGGGTGCCTGGTTCTTCCGCCCCCTTGGATACGCCAGTGGCCAGAAAACATGGGGGGGGGCGAGAGAGCACCATTGGGGGGGGGGGGGGGGAGAACACCATTGGGGAGGGGGGGGGGGGGGGGGTCCGAGAGCACCATTGGGGGGGGGGGGGCGAGGGCCACCCCAAAGGAGGTATATAAATCGACGCCCATGTCTGGCTTCCCCCACTAAAAAATGTGTGGCGACGCCACTGCTGGATTACCAGCAGTGGCCCCTCCGGCTAATGTCGGCGCCCCTCTGGCCAGTGACAGCGCCCCTTCAGCTAGTGACGGCGCCCATATGGCCAGTGATGGCACTCATCCGGCCAGTGACGACGCTCCTTCGGCCAGTAACGGCTCCGCTTCGGCCAGTTACGGGGCCCCCTTCGGCCAGTGACGGCGCAAACAATCACAAATCACCAAAAGACAAGCCGCCGTCACTGGCCGGAAGGGTGCCGTCATTGGCTGGAGGGGCGCAGTCACTGGTCGGAGGGGCGCTGTTATTTGCTGGTGAGGCGCCAATACTAGCCAGAGGGGCGTCGTTACTGGCCGGAGAGGCACCGTCACGGCCCGGAGGGGCGCCGTCGCTGGCCGAAGGGGGCGTCGTCACTGGCCACAAGGGTGCCGTCACTGGCTGCAAGAGTGCCGTCACTGGCCAGAGGAGTGCCATCACTGGCCAGATGGGTACCGTCACTAGCCGAATGGGCTCTGTCACTGGCCAGAGGGGCACCTCATTAGCCGGAGGGGCGCCGTCACTGGCCATATGGGCGCCGTCATTAGACGGATGGGCGCCGTCATTAGCAGGAGGAGCGCCGACACTAGCCAGAAGGGCGCCGCTTCGGGCCAGAACGACACCGTCACTGGTCAGAGGGGCGCCGTCATTGGCCAGATGGGCGCCGTCATTAGACGGAGGGGCGCCGTCATTAGACGGAGGGGCGCCGTCACTGGCCGGAGGGGCGCCGTCATTGGCTGGAGGAGCGCAGTCACTGGCCGGAGGGGCGCCGTCATTAGTAGGAGGGGGCGCCGACACTGGCCAGAGGGGCGCCGTCACTGGCCAGAGAGGCGTCGTCACTGGCCAGAGGGGTGCGTCACTGGCCAGAGGGGCGCGTCACTGGCCAGAGGGGCGCGTCACTGGCTAAATGGACGCCGTCACTGGCCAGAGGGGCGCCGTCACTGGCCAGAGAGGTGCCGTCACTGGCCAGAGGGGCGCGTCACTGGCAAGAGTGGCGCCGTCACTGGCCAGATGGGCGCCGTCACTGTCCAGGGGGCCTATTTCCGCGCCGAAGGCGCGGAAATTGGTCTGCTTACGAGGCCCTTCCACGCCTTCGGCGCGGAGGGTGGCGCCCTGCACCTTTGGCGTGGGTGGGGGGGGGGGGGGGAGGGAGCCCCTTGCCGCCCCCTGCATCCGCCCCTGATGTGGACCCTGGACCCTGAAAATGTAATTTTCGAAGGACAACAAGTTGTTATTTCACTTTTAAATTGAGATGCGATCAATTTGATACCATTCATGTGTAATACAACAATACAGATAAATAAATCAAAGGGTCATTATTTCCGGTACTGTTCATGGCTCTGGTAATTATATACCATATACCAAGACTGGATCGACTTACTCAATAAACAGAAGATAACTAAAGATGACACCGCATGATGTGCATTTTTTCAAATATGTTGACCTTCGTTGAATTGTTTCAAATATCGTTGGAACTACGCTTAACTATGTGATTTAGTGTCTTGTTTTCATATTTCTATTTCCTGATGACGGAGACGAGAGGTCTCTGAAACCGGTAGGATTTAAAAAGATATGTTGCTCTGCGTCTTAATAAACGTTCTCTATGTCATTATATTTCCCTTTAAAGGGAAATATTGACTTTTTGCTTTATTTATCTGCATTTTCTGTGACAGATGTATGTTATCAAATTGATCGTGCCTCAATTTAAAAGTGAAATAACAACTTTGTTTATTTAAAAAAATAAAATTTTGGGAAATTAAAAGAATGTACTTATACATATTGTTTATTGTCACAAAAGCTAACCAGATCCGCATAAAATGGGCTATTCCCTGGTCATTGTCATACAGGTTTCGTATTGCTCAACATACACTGCTAAAAACGAACATTGTCAAGTACATACATAATAACATACAATATTGCACCTTCTGTAACCACCTTCACTGCAAGCCAGTGAGTTTTATGTTTTTTTTCTTCTTCAATTTGCTAATTGGAAGTCCGTCAGCACCCTTGGCTATGACAAACTTGTTGTACATAGTCACAGATCGGTCGATAAAAGCTCTCTTTCCATGGTTATTTCTGACGCGCGGCAGGCTAAGGTGGTTCGATGTGCGCTGGCGGGGCTGGGTTCGATGTGCGATGTGGAATAATGACATAGAGAACGTTTATTAAGACGCAGAGCAACATATCTTTTTTAAATCCTACCGGTTTCAGAGACCTCTCGTCTCCGTCTTCAGGGATGAGAATATGAAAAACAAGACACACAAACAAGACCAGTGACGCGCCCCTCTGGCCAGTGACTGCGCTCCTCCAGCCAATGACGGCGCCCCTCCGGCCAGTGATGGCGCCCCTCCATCTAATGACGGCGCCCATCTGGCCAATGACGGCGCCCCCTCTGGCCAGTGACGGCGCCGCTCTGGCCAGTGGCGGCGCCCATCTAGCTAGTGTCGGCGCTCCTCCTGCTAATGACGGCGCCCCTCCGGCCAGTGACTGCGCCCCTCCAGCCAATGACGGCGCCCCTCCGGCCAGTGACGGCGCCCCTCCGTCTAATGACGGCGCCCATATGGCCAGTGATGGCGCCCCTCCGGCTAATGAGGTGCCCCTCTGGCCAGTGACAGAGCCCATTCGGCTAGTGACGTTACCCATCTGGCCAGTGATGGCACTCCTCTGGTCAGTGACGGCACTCTTGCAGCCAGTGACGGCACCCTTGTGGCCAGTGACGACGCCCCTTCGGCCAGCGACGGCGCCCCTCCGGGCCGTGACGGTGCCTCTCCGGCCAGTGACGGCGCCCCTCTGGCTAGTATTGACGCCTCACCAGCAAATAACAGCGTCCCTCCGACCAGTGATGGCGCCCCCTCCAGCCAATGACGGCACCCTTCCGGGCAGTGACGGCGGCTTGCCTTTTGGTGGTTCATTTTTTTAATTTGCTTCATTTATTTTCAACATTAGGAGTTGTGTATAGTTTTCCTCTAGCTGTATATAACACTATGCTTTATATTATCATGAAAAAGAATCATTTTTTCCCAAAAAATTAGCAAACAATACAAAAACTGGCAATTAAATCGGATGCTCATCAATGCACATTGACGGCGACCTATTAAGCGTCGGCGATTTGTTTAAGAGTGCCCATTCAACAACGTTGAACAGATTGATACAAAAGCAAATCTGTGTCGTGTCAAATAGGTGTCGCTTTTTAATAGGGGAGGGAAAATACCGATCATGAACTCCTTTAGTATATGTACTTGTAGTCAGTGGCGTATTTAAGGGGGGGCCATGGGGGCCATGGCCCCCCTTGGCGCCGAAGTCACACTCCAAAATATGATGTGTCCATTCGGCACGGACTCCATTTGTGTGTAAATTTCAAGATAACCAGGACAAAGTTTTTTTTTACTGATAATTCAAGCGGTTTTATACGTATTATCTATATGGTTCTTGAACAAAATAAGCATTGTCTACCTATATCTCTTTGAATATTACAATGGGAACATCAATATCATGCACTAATTTATTATGAATAAGTTACAACCGGTTTCATCTAACAGATTTAACGCTGAAATAGAAAATAATCCGATATCCCGACTTTCCCGACCCGGCTCCGGTCCCGGTAAATTTGTTATTTGGTATCTCCGGAATCGTAGGAACGAGCATCAGCTGGCCTGTATTTCTTTTGGTGTTTGAATGCACCAATCATGGCCAATCATCAGCTGACCCGATTTTTGTCTGATACGCAACCGCGCACCAGTGACACCAGGGGGCGTCGTCCCGGCATTTCCTATGTGTGGATCGCCCGGCTGTTTAACATTAGGTGTGACGTCACTGAGGAAGCACTCCGAACTTTCAATTATAGCAATCCATTAGCAATCCACAAATCATCCATAGATAACCTTCTCATTTGGACATGTGCTATGCCATCAAGCATGCCTTTTCTTTTCTGTCTATTCCTATTTTGAGAGTTTAAGGCTAGAATAAAGCAGATATGCGGGCAGGCTGCCGGGCCTGGTGCGGTGCTGCCAGATGTTGGCCGGGCTTTGTGCGGTGCCAACCAAATTTTGTGCGGTGGCGGTGGTGGTGCCGATCCCTGCATTTGGTGTTTTTTTTTGTTGGCATCACTAGTTCCGAGCGAACTTGCCCCCCCCCCGCCAACCCCCCCCCCCCCCGGTGGCGACGCCCCTGGTAAGACAAGACTCAAAACATGAATTGTGATCCAAAAGCATGTGCCCCTTGGCTGATTTATAAATACGCCACTGCTTGTAGTATATGTAAGTATATGTACTAAGCAAGCATATGTACTTGCTTTTTAATTTTTCTAAACTTTCAACTTTGAATTAGGGAATAATTTTACTTCATTCTTAAAATCAGATCACATCATTTTAATACCATATCGGTAGCCAAACACATTGTAGCTAACAAAATCAAAAGGTCATTATTTCCCTTTAAAGGGAAATAATGACCTTTTCCCACAAAAGTGAAGTTATTACTTGAAATCGACATACGAGATCAAAATATATTGTAAATTCATCGTATTTTGCATATACAAATTCCTTCCGAGAGATATTTCAAGTGAAAGTTGATAAGCGTTCCACACTTATAACGATCGGTACTGCCAAGTACTTGGTAACGAATTTCGGTCTCCCATCGAATTCCGGGCTTTTTCCGTATTATTTTTGGACAAAATAGTGTGGAAAATATATCTTGCACTCTGTTTGTTGTGATTATGTGCCCAGCCATCCTTTACAATCAGAAAACATTGAATAAAAAGGTAACCAAATTATCAGTTAACGTATGCATCCAACGATGGCCTATAGTTAGTGGTTGCACTTGCGACTCTCAATTTTTGCAAATTGGCTCATTTATTTTCAACATTAGGAGTTTTACTTCATTTTGTCTCTGGCTGTATATGACACTATGCTTTAGCATATCATTAAAAAGAACCATTCCCCCTCCCCCCAAATAAACAAAATCAACAAACAATCGAAAAAATGGCGATGAAATCGGAAGGTCACTTATGCACCCAACGGCGACCTATTTAGTGTTGGCGATTTGTTTCATTGACCAATCAGGGACATTTTCACGCTTCTTGGCGCACTTACTTCATTTCTGGCCCTATGACTTGTTTACAAATTAACATCTAAACCAGAGATAGTGATGGATCATACTGTTCGTCACCATATGTAGGTCGTCGTTGGGTGCATAAATGAATATCCTGTGTATATAACCTCCGCCGGAACACTGTGAGGCGCCAATACTACACAATTCCATCGATCATTGCCACTTTTTCGATTGTTTGCTGATTGTTTTGGAAAAGTGGTTCTTTTTATTGATATTTATATTGTATTATATACTGCCAGAGACAAAACTATACAAAACCTCTAATGTTGAAAATAAATGAACGATTATGACAACTGTTTTCAAAAATTGAGGGTCGCAACCATAGAGATCATATACCCATAGAGATGCCATCCTATGCTGAAGCACCTGATTTCGTGGCAATTCAGTGGGTCTTCTTCAGCATATTTTTGTACACTCTCGACGCCCGTCTAAGCCACCGTATTTTCTGTTGAAGGCAGTTTTTGTAAGCAATTTTTAAAATGATTGCATCATCTGCTATTGCATGGTATAAAACAACATTTTAAGAAGAACGCTGTCTGATAAGAACTGGTATTTCACGCAAGTATTGCATTTGTTGCATCTTAACATATTTTCCCTTATTTCCTGCAAACTTCCTGGTAACTTTGTATCGTGTCTTTATATCGTAGGATTCATTTTTAGTGTAATTGTATATGTTTTCATTCGATCATCATGTAAATCTCCCCTGTTTTAACCCTCGTCAGGGTAGAGGGTGGATGCCAACCCCCCTTCGGGTTTTCTGGAATACCTCGCGTAATTTCCAACCCATTTAGATGCAACTTTCAATACCCTACTTTTGAAAAATTTCCAACATACTCTGAAAATTTTGAACTTCTAACCCTCATGACCCGTGACCTATGACCTGTTTCTCAAGGTCATGTCAGGCGCAACTGGCGTCCCGCAGTATCGATGCTTGTAACTTCTGCAGTTTTCGAGTGTTTGTTGTTCAGGAACATATGCACAGGTGTTTCCAGGTGACAGTTGTGGTTTCCACTGAGGTTGTGACCTGGATTGACCTTTTCAGAGGTCAACTGACACTGAGGTCATTGACCTCCGATGACCTCAGTTGACTTTTTGGGCTTCTGGCGGTTTCTAGGACATTTTGTGACGCTGATTTCAAATTTGGGATCCATTTTGCATAATGATATGTTCCACTAAGGTCATGCGCTTCCACAGGTCAACCGAGGTCACTGACCTCAGATGACCTGACATGACCTTTTTGGAATTTGGCAGTTTTTAGGACATTTTGTGACGCTAATTACGAATTTGGCACCCATTAAGCATCATGATATGCTAATTCACGATTCTAGCTCGATAACATTCAATTTATACTCATTTTCAAGTTTGATGACATTTGGGTCATTGACATGGCCTCAGAGGTCGCTGAATGACCCAATACCTTAAAATCGGATATCAGCGGCTTCCTCTCGTCACAAGCAACACGCTCGTCTTTTAATCGAAGTTCTAGCTCAATTAGGGGCGAAACTCTAAGGGAGGGGGGGACGTACCAACCCCCCTACCCGAACACGTAGTGATTTTGCCCTACCCGGGCGAGGGTTAAACGGCATGATTCATTGTTCATACATATTCATAACGAGAACCTCACACAATAACATGAACGTGGAACTACAAGCTATAAAGATTGGTTCCCATGCACAATAACTGAAAGCAAAATTGCGCGCAAATGATGCGCTGCCAACTTCACCAAGACTATGTACCGGACCGGTGCTCGAGTCGCCTGTGTTATAAATCACATTAAGCAATCGGCAACAAACAAAAGCGGTCGAACACTTCTGGAATTCTTAGAAAAACAATTAACAAAACACAACGCTGGGCCGGGACGATGAGACCCGCAGTCTTCGAGGAACCGGTGTGGAGAGGCATAGTGAAACTTCTGCGACCATATAACGTCGAGCAACTGCGCGACCGCCTCGGCGACATTTCCCCGGCTGGCAGAGCTCCTGTTCAGGTCTTCGCGGAAGAGCCCACTGACGAAGTAGTTGATGAGGTCTGGGATGTGTGCAGACCACCCACGCCAACCGGCTAGTACATCTTTCAGCACTGGCGTTTGTGGTACTCGTGAGCGCGGGCGTACGAGTGCACCTATCGCCGGATGTCTTCTCGGCTTGCAGTGCACTCATAGCGTTCCGAGGAAGCGGCTAAATCGGGACACTGTGCGCCACCGCCGTCGGAACACTGGAATGCCGCCGCCGCCGCCGGAACACTGGAATGCCGCCGCCGCCGCCGGAACACTGGAATGCCGCCGCCGTCGGAACACTGGAATGCCGCCGGCGCCGGAACACTGGAATGCCGCCGCCGCCGCCGGAACACTGGAATGCCGCCACCGCCGCCGGAACACTGGAATGCCACCGCCGTCGGAACACTGGAATGCCGCCGCCGCCGGAACACTGGAATGGCGCCGCCCCCGGAACACTGGAATGCCGCCGCCCCCGGAACACTGGAATGCCGCCACCGCCGCCGGAACACTGGAATGCCACCGCCGTCGGAACACTGGAATGCCACCGCCGCCGGAACACTGGAATGCCGCCGCCGCCGGAACACTGGAATGCCGCCGCCCCCGGAACACTGGAATGCCGCCGCCGCCGCCGGAACACTGGAATGCCGCCGCCGCCGGAACACTGGAATGCCACCGCCGCCGGAACACTGGAATGCCGCCGCCGCCAGAACACTGGAATGCCGCCGCCGCCGGAACACTGGAATGCCGCCGCCGCCGCTGCCGGCGGCGGCTGCTGTTGCTTCTTCGCCACCATCTGCATTACTTTTACCAATCTCAGGCCACCTTTGTTAAACCCCCTCCAATCGAACAGCTCAGGTTTGTTTCACAATGGAAACACAATTCTAAAGAATAGTGTTATCCAATGTTCAACCAACCTTCGGTTATCGTCTCTACGGTATAACATCTGGCGGGCTATGTATGTCATCTGGCGGGCAGTGACAGGCTTTTAGTGACCTCTGAAAATAGTAAAATAGTTTTGTTTCCTGCTTGCAGACGTTGGGTGTACAAACGGGCAATGAAACTGATAAAAAATGCATTGAACATAAAACGCGCTAGGTATTACAATCCTTATGCATCATCTTTAAAGGGAGATAATCACCTTTTTTCACAAAAATGGAGTTGGCACCTGAAATCGATATATGAGACCAAAATATATTGTAAATTCATCACATTTTGCATATACCAATTCCTACCGAGAGATATTTCAAGTTATAGTTGATAAGCGATCCACGCTTATAATCTGCAAGTACTCGGTAACGAATTCAGTAAATTAGCCTTCCTACGCATTTATATTTATCATGAAGGTATGTAATATGCTTCCTGCACTCTATTTTTGTGAATGTGTGCCAAACTTCTATGAACCATCAACAATCATTTGAAACAGTGCATTTAAATCGGCAGTTTAGCTTCGGACCGGACGGCAACCTATTTAGTGTCGGCGATTTGTTTACAAGTGCCCATTCAACCACGTTGAACAGATTGTCACAAAAACGTCAGATGTTGCTCTTTCTAATAGTGGAGGGAAAATACCGATCATTAATTTTCCCAAACTTCCAACTTTGAATTAGGGAATAATTGCATTTAATTCTTAAATTTAGATCACATCATTTTAATACCATAACGGTAGCAAAACAAATTGTTGCTAACAAAATCAAAAGGTGGTTATCTCCCTTTAAAACAATACAATCAGACCTATTATAGTAACTTCACACGTTAACTTCCTTGTTTTTAGAAGTCACCTGGCAGGTCGAGTCTCCATTTCTTCATATTGGGATTCGTGCAAACCTGAGGCCTGTTCGGCATCTAATCATATTATTAGCTTATGTGACGTCACATCTTCGGTGACGTCATGACACATTTTATGACGTCATAGATGGGCAGAATATTATTAGGAAAATTGCATTTGCAATGAAGAAATGGCCTATAAAAAATCATAGCAACCTTTCTATAAGTTTTCTGTTTATTTATTATAGCTTTCTGTAATCCCGCTGTGACGCCTGAAATGCGTGCTTTTGAATTGTTTATAATAATGTATTTGTATTGTGATCGGGATGGAAGGTGAAAGAAGAGTGCTTCCTCAGTTCTTCGAATTCATCAATAATGCTTTCATAGAAGACCAAGGAAGTAGCGATGATGAAGTTGTCATGAATCACGTCAACGAAGACCGTGACCATCCGCTGATGAGGTGAGTTGCTTCATCTTCATCTTCTCAAAATCCACCAGTTTCCGCGATAGGTATGTGCCCACTTATTTTGTCGCCGGCGCCAATATCGTCTAAAAACAATCTGAGATCGGGCGCATCCAGAAATTTCTGGCTTAGACATTCTGAGGAGCATGACGAGCGATGACGTCATAGTTTCTAACAGGCCTGTTCGGCATCTAAGAATCTTCGGCTGCGCATGTTCAGTAAGGCGCACGGAGTCTGGGGAGAGGCTAACTGGCGCATGACGTCAGAAACTATGACGTCATCGCCCTTCGTACTCCTCAGAATGTCTATGCCAGAAATTTCTGGATGCGCCCGATCTGAGAATACAATTTAGACGATATTGGCACCGGCGACAAAATAAGCGGACACATCGCGGAAACTGGTGGATTTTGAGAAGATGAAGATGAAACAGCTCACCTCATCGGCTGATGATCACGGTCTTCGCTGACGTGATTTATGATAACTTCATCATCGCTACTTTCTTAGTTTTCCATGACAGATTAAATCAAAGAACTGAGGAATCCCTCTTCGCTCACCTTCCATCCCGATCACAATATATAAATACATTATTATAAACAATTCAAAAGCACGTATTTCAGGCGTCACAAGCACAACGGGATTACAAGAAAGCTACAATAAAGAAAACAGAAAACAGAAGCTTATAGACAAGTTGTTGCGATTTTTTATAGGCCACTTCTTCATTGCAAATGCAATTTTTCTAAGAATATTCTGCCCATGAATGACGTTATCAAATGTGCCATGACGTCACCGAAGAGGTGACGTCACCTAAGCTAAGAGTATGCTTAGATGCCGAGCAGGCCTCTGACTTCCTGTTTAGTTTGTGACGTCACATGGCAAGCACTATCAAGGCAAGTTACTGGCAAGTTACTGGAAAGTTAGGCAAGTTACTGGAAACTCGCTTAAAAACAAGTCGTGTCTATTTAATTGAGCTCGCAATTTACAAAATCATGAATTGCACTATACAGTATGTTAGCGGCAATTAGGGGAATTAATGTGGTAATTTCACTTTTTCATTTTTAAGATACACTTACCTACCCATGGTGACGTCATAGCCAAGATTGTTGCACCGTACCTTGTAATGACTTTTGACCTGTTTTTTTTCTCATTACATTTTTGACAAATGCGACGAAGGAATGTCTTAAAACAAAACCAAAACCGAATCGCCAGGGAATAAATGAAAACGTGCACTTGCTATCATCTGTGACCTCTGTGGGGACAACAACAACAAAAACTTGGTGATCTTATTCTTCTCGGACAAAGATTTACTTGGCATCGGCGCATTTATAGGGAAAATGTATTGCTTAAAAAGACCCACTGAATTGCCGCAGATTTAAGTGCATGGCATCTCTATGTATATATGTTATCTATGGTCGCAACCACTGCACTAACTAGGCCGTCGTTGGGTGCATAAGTTAACTGCTAATTTGGTTACCTTTGTATTCAATGTTAAGAATATTTATGTGACAAATGCAAAACGAGTGAATGGAAGGCCTTATTTTTATCTAGGAATTCATGTGTTCAAGAATTCAATTCATTTATCTAAGAGTTCATTTTTGCCCATTGACTAAGCAATAAACACGAAACGTCGGGTAATTATTCGTTTTTTAGCTTATAATAAGTTTCCAAAACATGAATTCTTAGATACAAATAAGGCCTTCCATTCACTCGTTTTACTTTGTATTCAATGTTTGTTGATTGTTAAGGATAGTAGGGCACATAATCACAAACAGTGCAAGACATATTTTCGATGCCATTTCGTCAAAAAGCAATACCAGATTTTGGTGGGGACCGATTTTTTTTTGTGTACCAAGTACATACTTGGGAGTACCGGTCGTTAGAAGCGTGGAACGGTTATCAACTTTAACTTGAAATATCTATCGGTAGGCATTTGTATATGCAAAATGCGATCGATTTACAATATATTTTGACCTCGTCTGTCGATTTGAGAAAATAACTTCATCTTTGTGGGAAAATGTCAATACTTCTCTTTAAAATTAAAAATCCTCGCAATAACACGTCCCCTTCCAGAAACATACTTTTTTAACTCAATTTAACTCAATGTTTTAACTAAATGTCTCGAAGTTCCCCTCATATGTATTGTCCCAGAAACCGAGTCTGTGCCAAATATCTGTCAGATGGTCACATGACTTCTTCCCTTTGAATTGGTTCATTAAGAACCGATATCAATACGGACACTAAATCACCAAGAAGGTAAGTCAGCACCAAATAAAATAAAACCCTAACAAGATGGCCAGCACACGGCCAAAGGGACTACCTCCACCACGAGTTCGGACAATCTGCACCGATTTGAATAACATCGGTAATATGTCACATCCGCCGTATTCAAAGTAGCTTTCAGAATCGAACGCACATAAACGATTAAAATACACCGGAAGGAAAAGGCCAGTTAGCGAATGAAAGCCGGATGAACACGCACGGTTTTATGCATTTTTAATGACACGTTTATAACTAGTTATTTATATTTGATCACAACAAATTTATGCGCTTATACGTAATCTTTGCAGAATCCCCTGCAATCTTTCAACATCCATTATTATTGAATTGCTTTAGTCTTACAAAAGTTAGGAAGGCCGGACGAAAGTGAAGAAACCACTGACTTCAAAAAGCTGGTAAGCTTGGCCCTGGGGTAAGCTAAGGATCAGCGGGCACCGTTCTGGAAGATTTGGCGGCGACCTGGAAAGATATCCCTCCACGTATACGAGCAGAGCACCGTTGTCAGATCCTTATTTATATTTATTATCAAAGTATGTAACGTTCCCAGCAGTATCATCAGTATCTGGATTTGTCCCTGGTGATGTAACCCACACTGCGCACCATCAAAGGAGTCATTCGGCAAGACAACGGCGCAGTCCTTTAGCTTTGGCGAGCGCCGGTGCCGGCATCGCTCCCCATCGCGGATGCGTTCGGCGTCTGACGCAGATCCCGACCGTACGTCAGGGTGCGAGAGAACACCCCACACCAGCACTGCCCCAGCCGCCCTGCAGCGGCGCTGACAAATGCCTGTTTCCGTCTGTGGAGAGTAGCTCCTGCTGTATTGAGGACGCGGCGAGACGGACAATGACGCTATCAAATGACAAGACATTACGATATATGAACATCGACGTACATGACTGAGCACTGGCGCACCCTCCAGAAACCACAATGGCCTTCCCGCGGGGAATTGGATCACTGGGAGTCGGCTGTCGGGTCCCCGTCGGACGTCTCTGCGTCACGCGTCATTTGTTACCGATGACGTATCCGGCCCGAGCGCGCGTCATCAACTCCCGACCGACAGATCTTGGCTCCGTCAGCGACGGGCCACGTGCCGCGGAGCTGACCTGCCCCAGTGCCCCAGGCGAGGACCGAGGCGGGGCGGGGCGGGGCGGGGCGGGCGGGGCGGGGCGGGGCGGGCGGGGCGGGGCGGGGCGGGGCGGGGCGGGGCGGGACGGGGCGGGGCGGGGCGGGGCGGGGCGGGGCGGGGCGGGGCGGGGCGGGACGGGACGGGACGGGACGGGACGGGACGGGACGGGACGGGACGGGACGGGACGGGACGAGACGAGACGAGACGAGACGAGACGAGACGAGACGGGACGGGACGGGACGGGACGGGACGGGACGGGACGGGACGGGACGGGGAGAGGGGGAGGTGGGGTGGAGGCTGCCAGCCCGGCCAACTGACCTACCCCAGGGGCCAGGGCATCCTCGGACAGACGTTTGGCTACCAACCGCCGGCGGCTGACAGCGGTCCTGTCGCTAGTCTCTCATCCGGGGCAGACCACCACACCGCGTCGGGCCGCCCTGGCGACGCCCCGCCCCGCCCCGCTCTGGCCGGGGCGCCGACTCCCAGTAACGCTCCGAGCGGCGGCATTCATGGTCCTCGCTGACCGTGACGTCACACCGCTGATCAAGACGTCATTCCGCTGACTGACGTCACGCGTGCGGAGGATCAAAGGCGCCGTCGTGCTGAGAGGCTCGCTGATCGAGCAGGCTCCATCTTCGCCGCACGACTGCGTCAGGCCACCGCTGCCTTGGTTCCGGTTCCCCGACCCCGCTATTGTCTGTCCGTCGGGGGGTGAGGTGATCCTGCGCCTCTTATGATGCATTTCCGCCGCCGAGCCACCAGCGCTGCTCGCGTTAAAGGGACATTGCCACCTCAGAGGCCAATATGGAGTTTTTGGTGTGTATCGGTCGATTAAGCGTGTCCGATTTCACCTGCAAAAATTTGGTTCCCGAAACTCCCCCCATTAGATCAAAAAATAAATTTGCACCACTCATGCTTGCCAAGCATTCGTAAAATTGGAGTGGCCACATCACCATTTAGAATCACTTCTTTGCGGACTGTTATTTTCTTTTGAATGTGGCAAACTCAACATCACCATTCCGTCAGTGCACTTTAAAATTAAAAAGCGTATGCAGTTAATTATATTTTCAACAACCTTAGCCTCTTTCATAATAAAACAGCAAGAATTGCTATGGCTCGACTTTGGGACCGTAGGAGTTATGTGACCTATACCTTATAACACAGTTATACTTTTCAAGGTCAAGTCTCGACGAATTCGTACGCTTCGGCTTTGGGCGGGCGCCAATACCACAGCCAAACTGGATGAGAGCGGCCATCATGAATCTAGTACTGAGCACAGCTGGGACCAACGATTTGGAGTCAGAAATAAATACAAAATGTTTTGCCGATACACTGTTTTAGGTGCTGCATGAGCAAGTTTGAGCTTGAGCATACATGATTGTTGATCCCCACCATTCATTTAAGTTGCTTTTTAGAAATCTTCCGGAGGTGGCAATATCCCTTTAATGTGGCGTATGAATAAAGTAATGCAGCATTGTGTGCTTGATGTATGTCTTGTTCACGTACCCAATGTTTTCAGACAGGCACGACGATAAATGCGATAAATGTAGGTGTATACAATATTTCTATGAAATATATGGAACTCTATTATAGTTTGCCTTGCCAGCTAATTCTGGATAGCGGTAGACTCATTCTCACGATCGATTTACGTGCCAATAAAAAAGAAGCCGCGTGTTCAGCACGTTGCCATATTTTCCTTTGGTCCGCAAAAGCTTTTTGAAGACCTCAAAGCGCTCGCGGGATTCCAGCGCGAAATCCTATTATCGGCGGAACCATATGGCTTCGGCTCGCGGGGAGCTGGCCAGACACGGCTTCCGTGCGCGATTTCCATCAGCAAGAACTACAGGAACAGTCACCTCGTAGGTTTCCAACGATCCGGCCGTATTCATGTGTGTGCTGACGGAAACTTCCATTCTGACCAGGTCGAAGGCATTTGGAAATACATTTCCTTACCTGAGTAATCGTAAGCATGTTGTAAATTATCAACACTTAGACGTCATCAAGCTATTTTGGGCACTTATCTTACCTGACAGTTCAAGATAAATGTGCTCTCCGGACGCCATGGGATATTCCTGACAGCAAGATGCCAACACCAAACATTATCTAGCTGGTCATCAGCTTGGCACGTGGACAGCTGGGCAGCTGCCAAGCTGTTCGTCACCTCGCTGTCAAAATGACATTTCTAACGATTTACCAGCCACAAGTTATGTTATATCGGCAAAAATTGTAATCGATGACGTTTCTGTGATATATGAGAACAAACGTTTTGGAATTGGTCAAACCGAAGTCTGTTCAGCTAGTTTCGAATTGGCGTGAGGTTACTTGGATGCACATTGCACAGTAGGGCGTTTCATTTTTACACGAATGTTACATTTTCTTGGTGGCTCACTTTTCCCCAATATTTCGACTACGCTGAGTCCAATGGTATCAACAATTTTTTTAGGGGTCGCGAAAAATCGTCGCAAATTCCATGTTTTACTATAAATGCCCTAAAATCGTCCATCTTGTCTCCGCGATTTTACTAAACGAATTTTTAAAAAAATGTGGCATGCTGTTTTCATGTTATTTAGACTATGGTGATTCCACTGCTATTTTTTTTTTATCGGAAGATATTTAGGGGTCGCAAAAAAATGTTAACAATTTCAGTTTTTGCTTTAAATACCCCAAAATCGCCCATTTCGTAACCGCGGTTTCACGACACGAATATAATATTTTCGATATGGCACACTTCTTCCTAGTTAATAGGATTGTGCTTATTCCAAATATAGCAATACATTTTTAATTAAAAATATTTAGGGGTGGAAAAATCGCCAAATATTTGACAATTTTCTATAACCATCCCAATATCACTTATTTTGTCCCGGCGATATTACATGCCTGCACTGTTTTGGTTCTTCCGGAAATGTAAATTAGATATATTTAAACGGATACAAAATAATCTTCACGTATTTCCCTTTTATTTAATAAGTTGCATGGCTATTTTCTCTTGTGTAGGTATGTTTAGTTCTTTGGGACTCTATCACTATGCACGACGCATAACCCTTACCGACACAAGTGGCTTTCTAAAGAGTTTGTCGCATCAAGACAAAGGAAATTGTAACTTATGAGTAAATTATCAGTCGGCGTGGCATTGCATGTTTCAAAACATAGCCTTTTGACAAAAAGTTTCCCCCCAAAATGACTTTGAATTGAAGTGATGCACACGTCACACATACGCTTACAGGTCCATTACGGTTGACTTCTTGACCGTGGGCACCTGCTTGCAATGGTACTAACCCACCTTCAGTAAGAATATCGCTGCAAAGAGCCAGCACCAGTGTATAAGTCCACAGCTACCAACGATACCTGTTCAGTTCGGCTAGTGTTGTTATGGCCACCTCTTCGTCCGCCACCTCATAGGTACTGTATGGAGTACTCAGGAGTGTAGCTTCTCCAGAAAAGTTGGGGGGGGGGGGGGGGGGGGCGGGGCTGAGATGGGAAAAATCGTTTAAAGTACCATCAAAATTCACAACAATAAATACTTGTCCCAGGATTTGACCCACTTCCTCGTCCAAGTTGGGGGAGGGGTTGGGGCTGAAGTCAAGTTGGGGAGGGGGGGGGGGGGGGGGGAGGAGCCTCAACTGAATAGGATCCTTCACCCATGGGAGTACTGGAGTACTGGCTTAACTCATGAAAGACGGCGATCTCGGTGACAGGAGAAGAAAGTCATGCTGTAGTGTATAGAGCAGTGTGATATACTGCGATACAATGCGCAGCTTTCCTTGAGATTCGCTGTTAGGCTGCCCGAAAAAAAGAGCTTCAGGCAGTGAAGGATTTGGAAAATGAAGGTACGTATATCACATACCTTCATTTTCTAGGTATATACTGCCTAAAGCTCAGGAGAAGGTAGTACTACAGTACATAATGTAGAAAGTAAGTGCTATACGTATCTTTTTACAGAAGTCCCTTTTTATCCTCCCCGTAACCGGTCCCTCGTCCTCTGTCACGCCCACGTCAACCCGGGTCTGGTCGTCGCTGGCCACAGGGCATGAGGTGGACCTCGAGTCGCAACCCGGGAGTGGTGACGCCGTCATGGCTTGGGGCCCTCTTCGCAGTTTTACCCTGCGGGGATGTCCACGAGGAAGTGGGTCAAATCCGGGGAAAATCTGTATTTGTGTGAATTTTGATGGTACTTTAAGCGATTTTTCCCAGCTCAGCCCCCACCGCAAAAAAAAACTTCTGGGGAAGCTACACCCCTGAGTACTCCATACACTACCTATGAGGTGGACCATCGCAAGCAGGTCCCCACGGTCAAGAGGTCAACCCTAATGCGGGCCTGTAAGTGTATGTGTGACGTGTGCATCACTTCAATTCGAAGTCATTTTCGGAGGAAACATTTTGTCAAGAGGCTATGTGTTGAAACATGCAATGCCACGCCGACTGATGTTTTACTTATATGTTACAATTTCCTTTGTCTTGATGCAACAAACTCTTAAGAAAGCCACTTGTGTCGGTAAGAGTTATGCGTCGTGCATAGTGATTGAGTCCCAAATAACTAAACATACCTATACAAGATAAGATAGTCATGCAACTGATCAAATACAAGGGAAATACAGGAAGATTATGTTGTATCCGTTTAAATATATCTCATTTACATTTCCGGAAGAACCAAAACAGTGCAGGCATGTAATATCGCCGGGACAAAATAAGTGATATTGGGATGGTTATAGAAAAGTGTCAAATATTTGGCGATTTTTCCACCCCTAAATATTTCTGTTGATTAAAAATGTATTGCTATATTTGGAATAAGCACAATCCTATTAACTAGGAAGAAGTGTGTAATGTTGAAAATATTGAATTCGTGTCGTGAAACCGCGGTAACGAAATGGGCGGTTAAACAATATTATGTTGGGATATTTAAAGAAAAAACTGAAATGTTTAACGTTGTTTTGTACCCCTAAATATCTTCCTATGGGAAACAAATATATCACTGGAATCACCGCAGTCTAAATAACAGGACAAAAATATGCCACAAGAACAATTTTGAATTCGTTTCGTTAAATCGCGGAGACAAGATGGGCGATTTTAGGGCATATATAGCAAACCTGGAATTTTCGGCGATTTTTCGCGACCCCTAAATATGTTTTATTTCTAAATTGTTGATACCATTGGACTCAGCGTAATCGAAATAACGGGAAAAAGTCTGCCATCAAGAAAATTTTACATTCGTGTAAAAATGAACCGCCCTAATGCACCATTGCACATGCATAGGCGTTTGCGATAGATATTCACGTAAATAGTAGCGTAGATATTTGCGTAGATATTTGCGTTAGCTGGCTTAACACATCGAATGGTCCGTCAGCTCGCAGTTCTCTGCTAACAAAGCGCGTGCTGGTAGATCGAACAGGGCCAACGTAAATCATAAGTGCTATCAATGCCTTGTAATGATACTATTTTTAAGAATATATGAAATATTACAACAATTTTTGTGTTTTAATCCTATTCAAGTTGCCAAGTTGAGTTTACTTGCCATTCATTCTCGTGTAAAAACGCCAGAAGTGGCATTCAAGTGTTTCGAGTTTTGGTAGCAAGCACCAATCGGGCACCAATGCGTGGTACATGGCTCTCATCCCAGTTGAGACAGTGGCCATCAGTTCGCCCATGTTCAAGTACACTCCGCTTCAAATGGGAACAAATGGCTATTCAAGATGATTTGTGGCCTTCATTTATTTCGTTTATGGCATACTTTATTCAGACGGCCATCAAATGTTCTCCTTCTGACGGTGAATAGTAACTTCCTGAGCTGCAAGTTCCATGTATAGCAATGGCCTGACTGAAGGCGTGGACATAAAACAATTATAGCCTGAACTGCCAAGCCTGCGGTGTTGTTATAATACTAGATAGAACCATCCGGCCTCTTCTCTTCACACATTCAAATTTGTCATCTGATTTCACTTTTCCAACATCATTCTACGCTTCATCTAACTGATTGTATAGGTCGAGTTCTCGTCATAAAGGGATATGAAATCGACCATAATCCAGGAAACTAATAAACTAACACTACGGTAAAGAAACTAATTGCCAAGCAACGTATTCCCTGACACTTTCCCGTGACTGTCCAGTTGACGCGTTTTGAGGAGGATATGGCAGATCATGCTAGTCTCAATTCAAGTGCTTCTTCGTCTGGAACGCTCGTGGTCTGCTTCAATGTGGCCTCTTCCGTCTTCCGTTTCCATCCAATTCACTCTCATCTCCCTAGGATATATGCAGTTTGCCCGGCCGTTCACAGCTGGTGATACTGTATCCGCATGACTCCTGTGTATGGCGGCTCAGACGAACCTGGCTTCAACGAAAGAACTTGGAAGGAGTCGAAGCCGACGGTGTATGAACGGATCAATCCAGATGGGCTCGATTCTATCCAATCCCATCCTTCCGGTGGCTGAGCCGGATCGAGATCTAATCCGATTTAGTTCTTTCCTCAAAATTGATCCAGTCCAAGCAAATATATTTTGGCTTTATATATGTATAGCAAATACAGAAACAATGTGAAAAAGTAATAAAAAATAGTATATTTATACCTGCTGAAAACAAGTAAATGTTATTGTGCAGTCATGATGTCCACGCCAAACGAATGGATTAGATTGATTCAAATTGATATATCTGGACCATGTAAACCATGGGACGATGGCACCTCTTTGAACTGGGCCAGCCCAATACAGATACGTATAAGATACAAGATACATTACAAACGGTAATTAATAACACGTTTTTCGATCATATTCACACTATGCAGCACCTATGACTCGGTCAACTCGACCTCTGGTGACGTTTAACTCCGGCAACACGCGTGTCCCGCGCTGCTGAGGAGAGTCAGGTGTCAGGGGCTGAGGAGAGTCAGGGTGTCAGGGCTGAGGAGAGTCAGGGTGTGTCAGGGCTGAGGAGAGTCATGGTGTCAGGGCTGAGGATAGTCAGGGTGTCAGGGCTGAGGAGAGGTTGGCGCTGCTGAGGAGAGTCAGGGTGTCAGGGCTGAGGAGAGTCAGGGTGTCAGGGCTGAGGAGAGTCAGGGTGTCAGGGCTGAGTAGAGTCAGGTGTCAGGGCTGAGGAGAGTCGGCTCTGCTGAGGAGAGTCAGGGTGTCAGGACTGAGGAGAGTCAGGTTGGTCAGGGCTGAGGAGAGTCGGCGCGCTGCTGAGGAGAGTCAGGGTGTCAGGCTGAGGAGAGTCGGCTCTGCCTGAGGAGAGTCGCTCTGCTGAGGAGAGTCAGGGTGTCAGGGCTGAGGAGAGTCAGGGTGTCAGGGCTGAAGAGAGTCGGCGCCGCTGAGAGAGTCAGGGTGTCAGGGCTGAGGAGAGTCAGGGTGTCAGGGCTGAGGAGAGTCAGGGTGTCAGGCTGAGGAGAGTCGGCGCTGCTGAGGAGAGTCAGGGGTGTCTGGGCTGAAGAGAGTCGGCTCTGCTGAGGAGAGTCAGGGTGTCAGGGATGAGGAGAAGTCAGGGTGTCAGGGATGAGGAGAGTCAGGGTGTCAGTGGATGAGGAGAGTCAGAGGTGTCAGGGCTGAGGAGAGTCAGGGTGTCAGGGCAGAGGAGAGTCAGGGTGTCAGGGCTGAGGAGAGTCAGGGTGTCAGGGCTGAGGAGAGTCAGGGTGTCAGGGCTGAGGAGAGTCGGCTCTGCTGAGGAGAGTCAGGGTGTCAGGGATGAGGAGAGTCAGGGTGTCAGGGCTGAGGGAGGTCGGCGCTGCTGAGGAGAGTCAGGGTGGTCAGGGCTGAGGAGAGTCGGCTCTGCTGAGGAGAGTCGGCTCTGCTGAGGAGAGGTCAGGGTGTCAGGGCTGAGGAGAGTCGGGTGCTGTGCTGAGGAGAGTCAGGGTGTCAGGGCTGAGGAGAGTCAGGGGTGTCAGGGCTGAGGAGAGTCAGGGTGTCAGGGCTGAGGAGAGTCAGGGTGTCAGGCTGAGAAGAGTCGGCTCTGCTGAGGAGAGGTCGGCGCTGCTGAGGTAGAGTCAGGGTGTCAGGGCTGGGAGAGTCGGCGCTGCTGAGGAGAGTCGGCTCTGCTGAGAGAGTCAGGGTGTCAGGGCTGAGGAGAGTCAGGTGGTCAGGCTGAGGAGAGTCAGGGTGTCAGGGCTCGAGGAGAGTCGGCTCTGCTGAGGAAAGTCAGGGTGTCAGGCTGAGGAGAGTCGGCTCTGCTGAGGAGAGTCGGCGCTGCTGAGGAGAGTCGGCGCTGCTGAGGAGAGTCAGGGTGTCAGGGCTGAGGAGAGTCAGGGTGTCAGGGCTGAGGAGAGTCAGGGTGGTCAGGGCTGAGGAGAGTCAGTGTCAGGGCTGAGAGAGTCAGGGTGTCAGGGCTGAGGAGAGTCGGCTCTGCTGAGGAGGGTCAGGGTGTCAGGGCTGAGGAGAGTCAGGGTATCAGGGCTGAGGAGAGTCGGCTCTGCTGAGGAGAGTCGGCGCTGCTGAGGAAGAGTCAGGGTGTCAGGGCTGAGGAGAGTCGCCTCTGCTGAGGAGAGTCAGGGTGTCAGGGCTGAGGAGAGTCAGAGTGTCAGGGCTGAGGAGAGTCGGCGCTGCTGAGGAGAGTCAGGGTGTCAGGGCTGAGGAGAGTTGGCGCTGCTGAGGAGAGTCGGCTCTGCGGAGGAGAGTCGGCGCTGCTGAGTGAGGTCAGGGTGTCAGGGCTGAGGAGAGTCAGGGTGTCAGGGCTGAGGAGAGTCAGGGTGTCAGGGCTGAGGAGAGTCAGGAGTCAGGGCTGAGAGAGGTCAGGGTGTCAGGCTGAGGAGAGTCGGCTCTCCTGAGGAGAGTCAGGGTGTCAGGGCTGAGGAGAGTCAGGGTATCAGGGCCTGAGGAGAGTCGGCTCTGCTGAGGAGAGTCGGCGGCTGCTGAGGAGAGTCAGGGTGTCAGGGTCTGAGGAGAGTCGGCTCTGCTGAGGAGAGTCAGGGTGTCAGGGCTGAGGAGAGTCAGGGTGTCAGGGCTGAGGAGAGTCGGCGCTGCTGAGGAGAGTCGGCGCTGCTGAGGAGAGTCATTGTCTCAGGGCTGAGGAGAGTCGGCTCTGCTGAGGAGAGTCAGGTTGTCAGGGCTGAGGAGAGTCGGCTCTGCTGAGGAGAGTCGCTCTGCTGAGGGAGAGTCGGCGCTGCTGAGGAGAGTCAGGGTGTCAGGGCTGAGGAGAGTCGGCTCTGCTGAGGAGAGTCAGGGTGTCAAGGGGGGCGAGGAGAGTCAGGTGTCAGGGCTGAGGAGAGTCGGCTCTGCTGAGGAGAGTCCGGGTGTCAAGGCTGAGGAGAGTCAGGGGTGTCAAGGCTGAGGAGAGTCAGGGTGTCAGGGCTGAGGAGAGTCGGCTCTGCTGAGGAGAGTCGGCTCTGCTGAGGAGAGTCGGCGCTGCTGAGGAGAGTCAGGGCGTCAGGGTCTGAGGAGAGTCGGCGCTGCTGAGGAGAGTCGGCTCTGCTGAGAGAGTCGGCGCTGCTGAGGAGAGTCGGCTCTGCTGAGGAGAGTCGGCGCTGCTGAGGAGAGTCAGGGCGTCAGGTCTGAGGAGAGTCGGCTCTGCATGAGGAGAGTCGGCGCTGCTGAGGAGAGTCGGCTCTGCTGAGGAGAGTCGGCGCTGCTGAGGAGAGGTCGGCTCTGCTGAGGAGAGTCGGCGCTGCTGAGGAGAGTCAGGGCGTCAGGTCTGAGGAGAGTCGGCTCTGCTGAGGAGAGTCGGCGCTGCTGAGGAGAGACAGAGTGTCTGCAGCAGCACGATCGTACCCGCGGTGATGATTTACAGCGTCGGTTGGCGGTAGAGCCGGCCCTGCGGGCGGCAGATAGCGCACCCCCTATAGATCAAACCCGGACAACATATCACCCACCGCCAACGACCCCTCGGCGAGGGGCAGGGTGGGTTAGTGGCTGAAAGGGGGCTGCTGGTGGGAGCACTGACAACTTTTTTCCGTTTCCTAGAGGGTAATCCCGCCACAGCCGGGTAACAGGGCCCACAGACGTTTTTCACCACCCATCGGGTGGTAAACTCTTTTCATTTACTCTCGCCCAGATGGCATTGTTTTTTTTTAGAGATTACCCTCTGCGAACGGATAAATTCTTAACGTTACCTTTTGTCGTCGGTCTGTTGACGTAGGTGTGACGTCACAGACTGACGAAACGTCTTCCGTCGCCGCATGAAGGGGTTTATACGTTCGCAGACAGTAATCTCGAAAAAGAAATACCCTCTGGGCGAAAGTAAATGAAAAGAGTTTGCCACCCGGTGGTGGTGAAAAACGTCTGTGGCCCTGTAATCCGGCTGTGGCGGATTACCCTCTAGGAAAGGGTAAAGCAAACTTTCAGTGAGGGAGCTGAGCTTTGGTGGGAGAGGACAGACGGCTAGTTAAGGCAGGTATGACGGCCGTTAATGAGAGTCCTGGGAGCAATCGAAGGGATCTGGAGTACTCCGATGGTATCCATAGTGTTTGATTGTCTCGGAAGTACCTATTTCGAAATAAATTAAATCGGGTAATTTTACTGTTCGTGGGAAAAAACACGGACAGTCCCCGTCGATGCCAGGGGAAGTCCGAATCTGGGAATACTAGACCTCGTCAATCTTGTCTTCGAGCCGCTTAGAGGCCTTTGACACACGGTCTCAAACTCGTCGTTTCTTTTCCCTCGATGTTCTAAACGATTCGTCACAACACGCGTCCTCAATCTGGGCGAGAAATGAGGCCATTTAAAACCGCCAAAATATATTAATTGAGGCTGAAGCCACTTTTTGCAGGCCTGACGCAGCGTCTTTCCCTTGGTCGTCCATTACTGTGCGCATAATGGGACGTTTGACGACCCGCTGCGGCGGTCGCGTCGCATCGAATTGAACGTATACCGCGCAATGTGTGGCTCGTTCAGATACATGATAGCCAATGTGCTGCTGCCATAAATGGGATAGCATTTGCCCCGTGTGGGGCAATGTTTAGGCAACTACTGCCAATTTGCCCAACGAGCGTCCACTGAATTGACAGTAGAGGTGGAGTGCTAAACCATAAACATTGATTTTTGCTGTAGATGATAGTGAATAGCCAGTCTTGTAAACAGATCTTTAACACGCGCAAGTGGAGGGGGGGGGGGGCACTTTTGTGCCCCCCTCCACATGTTTTCCGTAAATAGCTCAAAAACGAAGCGGGCAGGCAGGGCGATGTTTTTACGCGCATTTACGCCACTCAGTATCAGAACGTTTGAAATGTAAAAAAATCAAAATCGGTCGATCAACTTTTGAGGTATACAGATTTTCATTCAAGATGACGGCCAGAATCGAGGTCGCAAAGCGATATCTTCGGAACCAACAGTCGGATTGGGATGATTCAAACGCAATCGGTAGCCAATGTCAATGTTCATCCCCAGCAATAATTTTGGACACATTGTCGGTGATCTGTGACGTAACAGAGGTCAAATTCCCCCTAAAAATGTGACTTTTGGCTAGATTGACCTTCGTAACCTCGTTTTGACCTTAGAAGATATTGACCCGAAGTCACACAAAAATGGCAAACTTAGATCATTATAGCACCTACCTACCCTGTAAGTTTTTCATTCTAGCTCTCATACTTTCGGAGATCTTAGGGGGGGCTCTAAAGTACCCCCCGCCCCCCCCCCCCCCCCCCTCCACTGCGTGTTGGTGGCATACCCCTCTCCACTGCGCTGTTGTTAATACATAATGTAATCCAGACACAACCGATTCTAAACAAACATGATGGGCTGAACGCATAGGTCTTTCTCATAATAAATTATAAAAACTTGTGATACAAAAATTACAATTTTATGCCCTTTACATAGGATAGCTGAAAACACATTTTCTTACTTCCTTTTGAGTTAATATTGTTATGATAATGATATAGTTACAATCAATTTGAGAGGTATTTTGTCAGTTAACTCCATAATTGCCCAACTCAAAGGGTATATTGTAAGGATTTTCCATTGCGTCCCCAAAACGAGAAAGGGGCACACCCTGTTGTCGGAAAGGGTCACCCTGGTAGGCTGAAAAAGGGCACTGTTGGCGCACAGGAACAGAACAGAAGACAAGTTATTTGGGGGGTCAAATACCAGGGGCGTAGCTTCTCCAGACAAGTTGGGGGGGGGGGGGGGGGGAGGGCTGAGCTGGAAAAAAAAAATCGCTAAAGTACATCAAAGTACACAAAAGCATATTTATCTCCCCGGATTTGACCCACTTCTCGTCAAAGTTGTGGGGGGGGGGTGGGGCTGATGCTCCCAGTTGTGGGGGGGGGGGGGGGGCTGAGCCGCCCAACTGAATAGGAACCTACACCCCTGGTCAAAACCAACAAATTCCGTTTAAAATTCAAGCTGAGGTCATCGGAATTCGCTTTCTTGTGCATTATAGTTAAACCTTACTCATTTTGAACAAACTTTCCTATGAAAAATACTTAGATTTTTTACAGGATTTTTTTTTTTCTCTCGATCGTCCCATGGAATCCATCTCAGCTTTATTTCGATAGACGGCTCTACAGATGGTATGATTATCTAAAAGCCGCTAGAATAGGCTTTAACCCTCGCTAGTGGCAGGATATGCCACCCCTCGGTTTTCGTAAATAACTTGCATTTTGTTTGATTGTTCTTTTAATTTTGGATAGAGGTGTCATCCACATACCTCCAAATGAGATGGCAGGACCACACGCGGTCCCGCTTTGCTTCGCTGTCCGAAGAGATGACGTTGTGGCGTCGGTTGTGCCGTTTCTGATGATGACGAAAAATATGTGTTCTTTAGAGGAAAATTACATGAAATAAAGTCAAAAGTTATGTAACTTATTTGCTGGTTACACTAAATCGTTCGAAAATTGCATTTATCACATGTGATCCGTCAAACGGGAGTGCGTTCAAGCGCAGCATGTTCTTTAGATAGTTACTTCGGAACCAATATTCGGTGGCTATTGCAAGTCTTTACCCAAGGTTCATATAGATAAGGTTGCGCATTTAGTCATGTGATCAAAATGGGCACCAAAGTAGGTGATCTAAACCGAAGAAGAACATCTCAAG
>JAXIVJ010014991.1:0-20000 GCA_036785665.1 Chirona hameri
CCTTGGTGTGTGCGTGTGTGTGTGCGTGTGTGTTGGTGTGTGCGTGTGGCGTACGTGTGCGTATGGGCGTGCGCGTGCGCCTGCGCCTGCGCGTGCGCGTGCGTGTGTGTGTGTGTGTGTGTGTGTGTGTGTGTGTGTGTGTGTGTGTGTGTGTGTGTGTGTGTGTGCTGTGTGTGTGTGTGTGTGTGCGCGCGTGTGCGTGTGCGTGTGCGTGGCGTGTGCGAGATGCGGGAGGGGTGTGTGGCGCGCGCATTGCACTCGCAAGCTAAACATGGTTTTTTATTTTTAACAATCATTTTACGAGTTTACCTTAGCTGAGTATCTTCTTTAACCTCGCCTTACGGGATATTTTTTCACCCTTCACCCTACGGGGCCCTGACAGGCCCCCTGTTAACTTCCAAACCAAGCAACTTAGAGCAATGCGGTAAGAACCAGCATGTTGCCTGTCATGAGAAGAATCTAACAGTATGCGATTTTGACTTATTACGTCAAAATCGCATACTGTTACTACATACATACTGCGGACTGGCTGACGAAATATTGCAGCACAACACTCTTCCTCAGAGGGAAATTGTTAAATTGTCTTGTTCTAAGCCATCACCCCCATTCATTACCACAACCATCGACCATCATTTCAAGGTCTCTAGTGTTTGTCTCACTAGAGACCTTGTATGCAGGAGGATCCCAAATGGCGATTTGGGATCCTCCTGGATCCCCCGGCGTAAAATGCTTCAGGATCTGGGATCTCAGTGGATCTCTAATTTAAACAAGCCTCAGATCTTGAGACAGGGACTGACATCAAAATTTGTGGTCTCTATTTTGCGTATGTAGTATGTACTATGTAGATAATTAGTACCTGCAAATTACCTTGGTACCTATTAGCAAACATAGATATTGTAATGAATTCTCCCATATGATAAAATTAGCAAGAAGTACCTACCGGCGTGCTGGGTCCCGCAGTTGGATCTGGGATCCCAGTGGATTCCTCGGCATAAAATATATCCGGATCTGGGATCTTTGTAGATCCCTCGCTTATTGTGTACCTGTATCTGGTGTACCATGTGAATTGTGGATCCCGGGACCAGGACACAGATGTCCGGATCTCAGCTGGATCCCGGGATCCAGGCACATGTCTAGTAATGACAACCTGCTTCCCTAGCAATTTCCTTCGCTCGAGAGATGAACAAAGGCTCTTTAACAGCCGCCTTAATGCCGCGTGTCTCCTTTGCGGCGCCACGGTTCACTGCCCATGGCGCCAGTTACTGCTAATGAGCGCAATAGCATTTAGTGTGACCAGTGCCATGAGTTGACCAACAGACCCACTACTGATTCAGAAGCGGTCTGTCTGTCTCACTCAACTGTTCAGCAGTGCGAACCGTGAGTGTTTCGGAGGCAGAGCGCAGCAGCAGCTGTGGCGGCGCGGGGGTTCCCGGCTGATCGGCGGCACCCTCGCGTGACTCGGCAACGCTCAGCGCTCTCAGCAGAACCGACATGAATCGCTTGCCGGTGTGCCAGAACCCGTTCGTCAGTTAAAGGGAATAGGTCACCTTGAAAGTTGTCTGAAGTTCAACCATTAGGTGCATCTTGAGCTCAAAACTATGAATATGACTTTGGTTGGACAACTGATGGGATATATGTGGAGAAAGAAGTAAGTTTCTCTTTCTATTTTCACGAGAAATCGTACGATAGCACTGGCGTTCTGGCTCCACCCCGCTCCGCCTGACGCCAAGTACAGTCTCTGACAAGGGGCCGCCGCGCCGCCCGGGCGGCTGAAGCGGATATTAATGAGGCGTCGTGACCAGAGACTACGTGCCACTAGAGTGTACCTGCCTCCGGCGGCGCGGCGGCGAGCGTTCATGGTCCCCGATCGTGGCCCGGAACAGCGGGATTGAAATCGGGCCCACTAGTCCTGTGTCGAAATTACTTAACGTATAGAGGTAATTCTTTCACACAAAACCATTTTTAGATCTGCTCTACAAATCTGCTATCTCAGTCCCAAAACCCAATGTTAAAGGTGAACCCCGTTCCCTTTAAAGGAAATAGTTCACCTTCGGAAAATTTTCAGAACACTATTTTATTATAGTTTGTAATACAGTTTCTTTTTTCTTTTCAAAAATGGTCCTACATCGCGCCAATTCAGGCAGAAGGTCGTAAATTATTAATTTTATGGTGTGCGTCATTGGTCTGCGCATGCTCCCTGGCAGTGCTGGCACTTTCAGACGGTACGTACATCATATATGCGCCGCATTCCTTCGTCAAAAAGTCAAATATCTTCGGCTGGAGAGTCTTTTCAGCCAAGCAAAGTTGCAGATAAGATTTCTCAACACGGGCCTACAAAACTGCTATTTCAGTTAAAAACCCCATGTTGAAGGTGAACTATTTCTCTTTAAATGTAAAGCCAACATCACGGTTCTTGTTCTCTGTAATGACCGAGCCGACTTTACTGCACAGAAATGACTAGGCGAAATTATAGCCAAATATAATTAAACCTTCCCTGTTTCCGAGCATGCTTTCACTGAGAAATAATCGTAAACATAATCCGAGGACGCAATCCTTTGTCTCGTGCCTCATGACCCGTCAAACACTTAACCCTCGCCCTACGGGATCTTTTTCACCTTCGCCCTACAGGGGGGGGGGGGGGGGGGGGGGGTGACAGCCCCCTGTTAACTTCCAAACCAAGCAACTTAGAGCAATGCGGTAAGAGCCAGCATGTTGCCTGTCATGAGAGGAATCTAACAGTATGCGATTTTTAGGTTTCAGATCACGGGTGACCTTCCCCAGGTCAAGTGAATTGACCTCGGATTTACCACGTCCAGAACAGCGATTTTGCTCTTCAGAAAACCTCAAAATTAAAAATTTATAAATGTAAATAAAGAGGCATGTTCCCTAGACCCAGTTTTGGCTCAGAAATACAGAAAAGGTAATTATTTTGTTCGTATCTTGTAAAAAAAGTGATTAAAAAAAAAATTACGTCATCAGTTTCGTACACATAGGGAGCCATCACTCAGTCAAAAATGAAGATACTGCTTTGAAATTGGTATGGGTATTTTCCATACTCAGTTCTCTCACATGTATTCCGGTTTTTTCTAACGATCTGTGAAAAATTTGATTTTGTGGGGATTTTTTTCCATTTTTTTCTTCAATTTTAGGAGTCAAAAACCCAAAATTTTGCAAATCCGAGATAGCCATTTGAAAGAAAATGCCGTTTTGTATCTTGGTGATTATCGTTTGCAATTTGCTTTACATCTCTGTTTTATCTAACGATTTTTCCAATATTTCTCATTTTGTTACCAAACATGACGTCATCAAAACATGATTATCTCCCAAACTACTTAACCAATTTCAATTAATTTTTTACAGCATACGTATAATTGTTGTAAACTCAGCTACCGCAAATTTCAGCAAGATGCACTGTATATGTGTAAAAAAGTTATCCAAGAAAAACCTCAGGGGGGGGGGGGGGGGGGGGATGTCAGCCCCCCCGTAGGGCGGAGGGTTAAATCTTCCATTTGTTTTCGAACTTTGCAAAAACAATTCCTTGCTTTGGCACCATAACACTCTTTTTGAGCTTCTAGTTTAAATGAATTAAGCATAGCTGATAAGTTTGGTTTGTATGCCTTTTAATCTCGCTTCATGTATCACACATTTGCTTTACCGTTATTATCAGCGCATCAATATTGAACACATTTTCTAGAAGAAGAAAAAAACAATTAATTGCGTTTACCCTCATTTCAATGTTATAAGTTATTCGTATATGTGAGAGGATTTCTTTGATACATATTTTAACCCTTGGAAAACTCCAAAACCGATAACGATAGGTCTCTACAGCACTCTCGACAGAACGAACAATAATTGTTTAGGTGCCAATTGGTGCCGCGTACAACAAATTTATTTGATGCGTATATTCTCGTGATAATTCTGTAATGCAAATAAAGAAGATAGAATGACGTGGTAGCATTCTTTAATCTTATGGAGCTCCCTGAATATATCCGCCTAGCTCTGCTGTCTCGTAATCGTTTATCTGAGTTTCCGTGCTTTTTTGCTAGTGCTAGAGTGTACGCGTGTAAGCGTGTTTTTGTAGTTTGTTTGTATTTAGCATTAGGCTTATTTTAAAATGGAATGTTTGGGCTGTTGAAATAAGAGGTTTTTACTTGTGTGCGTAAACCAGAGGGGAGACTCTGAATTAGCGACATGTAGCACATGAATGTCATCTGAATGTCAAATGTATTTTCGAGCTGTTCTTTCGTAAGAATGTTTCCAGTGTAGGATTAAATAGATCGCTGATAAATCGTAGCCCTTTATCATCCCACTTGCGTATTATTGCTTTAGTGAACTGGTGTGATTTGAAAACCATATTGGTTCCGACATGTCTTCGATGCTGGGTTTGTAGTCTCGGTTAAGCCCTAACTAATGCGCCAAGCAGGTGTGAATAAAAGGGGTTTAACGTCGTGTTACGCAAGGTTTGTAGTTTTTCACTTCCGTACGTTAGAAGATGCTGGGTAAATTTATATCCGCTAATATTGTCCAGTCCGCGTTCGAATTTGCTAAGCGTTTCAACCAACTTATTTTAATACTGTCAATAAATGCATTAACACATCAACGCATCATCCCCAGTCATCATGTTTATTAATTTTGAACTAATTTTGTTCGCTTTGTTTTGTTTCGTTTGTTGCCCCAAACGAATTTCAAATAGCATGCTGTTCAGTTTGTTGACATATCTACCGTGTCAAGAAAAACATAGTAAGCGCCTAAATAAACAAAATTGAGTTAGATATCGGTACCGGGGGTTTTGAGGTCGCCCGCATTCATTTTGTCCATTCAAAAATGTCGTACCTTGCTCCAAAACCGAGATATTGACTTGGTAAATGTTCATGTACAGCAGCACACATAGTTTGTCAAAGAAAAACGCAGTATGTGGCCAGATATTACATACTAGTTTTCCTGCACAAGTCGCAGCAGTCGAACCCGTACCGGCAGTCAAACACAGTATGCAGCCAGATTGTTACATGCTAGGGTTTTTCTATTCTACGAGTAGTCAAACCCGTACCAGCGGTCAAACGCAGTATTAACCTATTCCCCTGCGGGGGCAGATTCTGCCCCCCCCCCCCCGGTGGTTTTTCACCTGCCGCTTCTAAACCGTTAGGGCCTAGCGTCCTGAAACTTTGTGACTTTTCCCACAATTGAATGGCGCATGTTGTCAAAATTTTGAAAAATCGGTCCAGCAGAGGCGGTTCCAGGCTCCTGTTTTGGGAGGGTGTTACGAATGCGGTTTTGCGGTGCATACTTCCCTCTCGTGGTTTGCAGTCGCAATAAATGCGTCAGAAATAATTTCAATGCAATATGCATCACAGATACTGGGATTGAACATATTTTTTGGGCAGAGGCGCACTCAGGATAAACAAATGGGGAGGCGATACCCACCCTCAAATTAGGTCCAACTTCAAATTAGTAAGATGATAAAAGCGTTTACGCGCATGGTGCCCCATGTTTTTTTTCCTGGATCCGCCTATGCGCAATATATCAAATTTAACAAATTAAAGCATATAATGCCCACATGTGATGTTCTTGTCGTCCCAAAAATCACGAACAGCACATTTTTTTTCTTTTCTTCAGAAAATCCCCCCATTTTACATTCCCTGTATACGCTTATATTGTTTTATTTCTTTTGATATATTAAAGACCAGTAATTTGAAGCTCAAAAACGTTTGGGTGCATCAAAATCGGTCGAGCCACATGGCCGCCAATGACCTTTCAAAAAGACGCCCAAAATGTTCGGATTTTTGCCGACCCTGGCCCCCATTTTTGAACAAAACAAAAATGTCGGGGTCCAACAAGAGAGATCTTGTCATGCCGAATCGAATGGCGTTTTCCCCCATCGAAATCGACAGCGGTTTCTCGAGTTCTCTGGGGGGGGGGGGGGCAGAATCTTCCCCCCGCAGGTTTAACGTAATTCTGGCCGCCCGCAGGGAATAGGGTTAAACGCAGTATAACGCAGTATATGTGGTTGGATGTTCACACTATATTTTAGCAATACTGCCAGAAGACGTCTGTGAAGTTAGCGACATATTCAGCGACTATTCAGATTTGGCCACACTTCGGCCAGAGTGCAATTATGGCACGCTGATTACTAATATGACCTTAATTTTGCTGTTTAAAAGTCATCTTCAAGGTCAAATTCAAGGTCAAAGGACGGAGTACCCCATAACGTCCCGAATTTATGGCGGATCTTTTCCAAAGTGGTCCCATATGATAGACCTTTGACCTGGAGGTCAAATTCGAGAGTAAAGAACGGGTACCGCATAACGTCCGAATTTATGGCGGGATCGCTTTCCAAAAAAGTCCCATATTATAGACAGGGTCCATATCTAACGTTCGTCAACCGTGACCTGACTCGTGACTTTTGACCTAGGGACTTTTGAATTCGAGGTCAAAGGACAGGGCACCGCATAACGTCCCGAATTTATGGCGGGATCTTTTTCCAAAGTGGTGATATATGATAGACATCGTCCATATCTAACGTTCGTCACCGTGGCCCGACCCGTGACCTTTGGCCTTGGAGGTCAAATTCGAGGTCAAAGGACGGGGTACCGTATAACGTCCCCGAATTTATGGCGGTATCCATCCCAAAGTGGTCCCATACGATAGACAGGCTCCATATCTAACGTCTGTCACCGTAACCCGTCCCGTGACCTTTGACCTTGAAAGTCAAATTCGTGGTCAAAGGACGGGGTACCGCATAACGTCCCGAATGTATTCCGACATCCTTTCCAAAAAAGCTCCCATATGATAGACAGGGGTCCATATCTAACGTCCGTCACCGTGACCTGACCGCTGACCTTTGACATTGGGGGTCAAATTCGAGGTCAAAGGACGGGGTTACCGCATAACGTCCCGAATTTTAGCGGGATCCTTTCCAAAGTGGTCCCATATGATAGACAGGGTCCCATATCCTAACTTCCGTCACCGTGACCTGGCCCGTGACCTTTGACCTTGGAGATCAAATTCGTGGTCATAGACGGGGTTCCGCATAACGTCCCGGATTGATGGCGGCATCCTTTCCAAAAAGGTCCCATATGATAGACAGGGTCCATATCTAACGTCCGTCACCGTGACCTGACCCGTTACCTTTGACCTCGAATTTGACCTCCAAGTTCAAAGGTCACGGGTCAGGTCTCGTAGCATATGACGGTTGTTATAGGGCCTTGGTCAATTTCATCACAAATGCCACAGAAAAACATAGCAAGGGGATCGTGCTAGGTTATTCCTTGCTCTCCCAGCTCATACAAAATAAGCATGCCCATTTTCCTTATGATTAGGATACGATCTCAGGTCCTGGATGCTATTTCTGAGTACATGCATATCCCATATTATTGTTGGATCGAAATTTCATCAACACAGTTAAAGGGAATAGGTTCACCTTTGACATGGGGGTTTTGGACTGAGATAGCAGATTCGTAGAGCAGATCTAAAAAAATGGGTTGTGGTGAAAAGAATTACCTCCCTACGTTAAGTAATTTCGACACAGGACTAGTAGGCCCGGTTTTCATGTCCGCTGTTCTGGGGCCACGCTCCGGGACAGTGAACGCTCGCCGCCGAGGCAGGTACACTCTCTGGAACGTAGTCTCTGATCACGATGCCTCGTTAATATCCGCTCAGCCGCCCGGGCGGCGCGGCGGCCCCTTGTCAGAGACTGTATTGGCGTCAGGCGGAGCCAGAACGCCAGCTGCTGTCGTACGATTTCTCGTGAAATGCAAAGAGAAGTTTACTTCTTTCTCCACATATATCCATCAATTGTCCGAACGGAAAGTCATATCGTAGTTTTTAGCTAAACATGCACCAACATGCACGAGCTCAATATGGTTAATTTCAAGACAACTTTCAAGGTGACCTATTCCCTTTAATGGGCGTTACCTTAGTCCAGCAGCCATTCAGTTTTTCACGTTTTCTCTCAGTTGCATCCTTTTGGTGCTTACTAGGTTTTTCAGAAATAAGGTAGATATTGTGCAGGTGCGTTTGGGTAATGCATAAATAATTGTACTATTTCGAAAGCAGTAATGACTTTACTATGCATATTCTGCCTATCGGTGTGTGGTGTCGCCTTTTCCATTGTACTAAGTCATGCTGAATTGAGGGCAGTTTGAGTTTTAAGTTAATATGCTGTTAATATTAGGATTAAAATAAATTAATTTTCTATTTCATATACCAGTTGTATGTCAACTCCATCGCGTATTTGATAATTCCGCAGTGTTAACGATGGGCATACATGATGTTTTCTCTATATTTACCTTTAGTCCAGATATCGATGCGAACCTAACTAGTTCGTCTATTGCACCTCTTAAAGATCGATATGTGCCATCAAGAATAAGGATCGTATCGTCGGCATACTGGCTTATCCGTATCTCATGTGTTTGTGTAATTCGTATGCCTGTTAGGAGTTTAGATTTGTTATCTGTTCCGACAAAAACGCGACCGCCAAATTAAATAAATGTCCAGAGTCCGGATCTCCCTGCCCAACTCCCTCATTGTAGGTGTATTTTGTCGCCCAGATAACCATTGATCAGAATCCGGGAATGGTTATTTGGGTGTAAATACATCATTTTGATGAAATTTGGGCCAAAATTAAACTTATTCATTACCGCTCTCAAATATGACCAAGAAACTGTTTCGAAAGCGGCCCTCGAAATCAGCCGCTAAAAATCATTCCTGGTGTTTTCGTGGACTCCGTATGGGCTATGAGGTCGAATATAAGCCTGGTATTTTCACCAATATAGCGACCTGAAATATATGCTGTTTGTGTCGAACTAATTAATGTGCTTGCTACTTAAGATGGTATTCAATACTTATTTTAAAGGACCTCACTTCCTCTTGTGAGTTGTGAGCAATATCTTCAATATTGATTAATAATGATGTGTTCTATTTAGTATTTACATTAATTGATTAAATCTTGGACAAAATTTGCTGGATATAATGTGTAGAAGTGTGACAAAAAAGTGAATTGGTTATATTAAGCTGACCGAAAAGTGTCCTAAAATGTATAAGCCTGACCGACCGATTACCAAATCGGGTCACATTTGTTCGGTTACCAAAATGTTGGTAAGCGATTGACAC
Organism: Chirona hameri; assembly: GCA_036785665.1. NCBI lineage: Eukaryota > Metazoa > Arthropoda > Thecostraca > Balanomorpha > Balanidae > Chirona > Chirona hameri. The sequence continues at coordinate 9,109 of JAXIVJ010014991.1, forward strand.
CACTAATATCTGGATAATTTAGCCAAATATCTTTCGCAAAAAAAAAATATCGCCGAAAGTGGGGCGGCCATGGCCTCCCGGCCATCTTGTTTATTACGCTGGCGACATTTTCGCTCAGGTCAATATTGAGGTCACCAGAGGTTATCAAAGGTCCAAATTGCCTAGTTTAGGACTTCTCTCCAGAAACACCCCAAATATCTCGGGAACTATGATATCTTGGAAACAAACGGAGAAACGTAATCGAAAGCTCTTGAAAAATGTTATCGCTTAGGAGTCCTCAAATTTTATATAAGGTCAATACTCAATAGTTTAGGCTCCATAGGTAACCAAAGGTCATGTTGGCATTTCTTCTTCCCAAAAGTTGTTTCGTGGCATACTGCATAATTTTTAACCTAATAAAGATAGGACAATAATGTTAACGCCGTCGTGTTTGCCTCGTCAATACGGTCCGAACCATACTTATGGTGACCGGTTCGGGTCAAGTTCAAATATGACCTCATTGGGTTGGTCATTTGGTGACCCAGGTTGGTCATGTAACATGTTCCATATGGGGGAGACGCATCTCGACGAAATCAATACTGTGGTATCATCACCCGTATTTAGCTAGTACGTCTCCTAGCTTTGTTCCCGTTTGTTCCTTGCATTTCCTAAATGTCAGGAAGCACATCCAAACGCCCCCCCCCCCCCCAGCTACGGCGCGTGTTAGGCCTAATACACTGTGCTTGGGTCCATGTAAAATAAAACGCGCGTGCATCAGCATTGTCAGCGCCAGGAGGAAGCCAAATACAGTTCAATAAAATTACGGCCTGACAATTTATGTTACTGGGGCTAGTGATTAACACGAAATTATTTTGTTTTTGTCCCGGGTCGCGTATTTTGCAATATCTCGTAAAATCTACGGCCAATATCGTCACCAAACTTTTGGTACCCGCTTTCACATCAAGCATCGTTCACTAAACGGCTAAACGTTTTAGCAATGACAAGGGCAAAAGGGCAATGCCACTTGCCATTTTTGCACATACTCCTATTCCTAACTCCAGACGAAAAACGTTAACATTTCATTCCAACTGGCCATTTGTGCGTTCAAGTTGGTGAGGGGACAATAAGATGTTTTTTTTTCTGTTGAGCAATAAGTTTCCATGAATGGAGATAATTCGTCACGATTCGTCACAAATATTCTATTTAAAGATAATTATAATATACACATTTCAGGTATCGATGTCTCTAATTCTGCACACTTCAAATGTTCCGCGAACTTGTAAGTTGTACGGACAGTCCGTACAAGTTTTTGGAGGTCGCCAACTTGTACGGACACTGTCCGTACTGTCCGTAGTGTGTGGCGACGACCATGTCTCCTACCCTAGCAGTCCAGGCTGGGATGAAGTATAGGACATTCAGGATAGATTCAGTATGAGTTTGCTATATCAATGTTCTGGTGCCGTGGTATTGGGGCTTTGTGACGCTGCGACTGCTGTCATTTATCATCGGAGTCTCTCACGCCGACCCAAGCAGGCGGGTCCGAGTGATCTCGCCGGTAGCCAGACTCGAACCCGGGAGCCATCATTCCGAGCCTAACGCTCTACCAACTTAGCCACCCGGACTACCAACACTCAGTGTTCTGAGGGCAGAATGTGCCATATAACCTAGCAGTTGCGGCGTCCTAAAGCCTAAATTGTCATCATCAGAGCGCAGATGGCCCGACTGGGTATGGTCATTAGGCCTTTACTCTAGACCAGAACCGCCACGGTTCTATTTTATTTCGCGCAGGTAAATTAATGGCGATGGTCCTGCAGAACGCGATCGTACTACCGTGAGGCGTGGGACTGACCTCACTTGCGATTTTGTTATGTGACGGTTCACTTGCGCACATACTATTTTCCAGAACTGAGGGATTTAAGCGGGGATCGGTTAACGGACGGGGGTCCGGGTATCATGGGGGTGTGTTGTGTCAGACAAGACATGTGTGCGTCTGTCCCGCGCGTGACAGCAATCCTGTGTTGTGATTTTACATAGAATATATATATATATTATATAGTATATTAGTGTAGTAAGAGTGATATAGTAGGGGGTAGTAGTAGTATATATAATATATATAATATATATAAGTATATATTTATATTAGTATATATATATATATATATATATATATATTATATATATATATATATTATACTAATTCTAATCTAATAAAACCTATATATATAAACTACACCACTATCTCACGCTCTCACGAGCATCAAACACACGACCTACGACCAAGACCACACACACACACACTACGACAAGACACACTACACTACACACTACACAGCTCTGGTACTACACACACAACATCTACACACACACCCACACGACCCACACACGCAGCACCACACCATTAATTACACATCAGAACACACATGAAATCAACTCACACTTACTCACACACTACGACTACACATCACTCACACACTACTCACTCTTGACCACGTGACTACGGACACGACACTACGGTACACACGACCCACACAGCACACACTCACAACTACACGTACACTCACACACACATTACTGGACACGACGACGTCACACACACACACCACTTCACACACACACACACATTCACACACAGAACCACATACCCTCACCCCCCCGCCTTCAGATATTACCCTCGCTTGCTCTGCCGTCACCCCATACATACAATCCCCCCCCCCCCGCTACGGACCCCGACCGTTTTACCGCTCCCCTGTAAACTCCCTCAGTATCTGGCCACTATGACAGTGCGGCCACGTGACACCGTCACCTACACCAATCGCCTGTGAGGACAGTCCCACGCCTCACGGTAGTACGATCGCGTTCTGCAGGACCAACGCCATTAATTTAACCTGGCGAAATAAAATAGAAACGTGGCGGTTCTGGTCTAGGTAAAGCCTAATGACCATACCCAGTCGGGCCATCTGCGCTCTGATGATTACAATTTAGGCTTTAGGACGCCGCAACTGCTAGGTTATATGGCACATTCTGCCCTCAGAACACTGATTGTGGTAGTCCGGGTGGCTAAGTTGGTTAGAGCGTTAGCTCGGAATGATGGGCTCCGGGTTCGAGTCTGGCTACCGGCGAGATCACTCGGCCCGCCTGCTTGGGTCGGCGTGAGAGACTCCGATGATAAATGACAGCAGTCGCAGCGTCACAAAGCCCCAATACCACGGCACAGAACATTGATATGCAAACTCATCACTGAATCTATCCTGAATGTCCTATACTTCATCCCAGCCTGGACTGCTAGGGTAGGAGACATGGTCGTCGCCACCACTACGGACAGTACGGACAGTGATCCGTACAAGTTGGCGAACCTCCAAAAACTTGTACGGTACTGTCCGTACAACTTACAAGTTCGCGGAACCATTTGAAGGTGCAGAATTAGAGACATCGATACCTGAAATGTGTATATTATAATTATCTTTAAATAGAATATTTGTGACGAATCGTGACGAATTACTCCATTCATGGAACTTATTGCTCAACAGGAAAAAAAAACATCTTATTGTCCCCTCACCAACTTGAACGCACAAATGGCCAGTTGGAATGAAATGTTAACGTTTTTCGTCTGGAGTTAGGAATAGGAGTATGTGCAAAAATGGCAAGTGGCATTGCCATTTTTGCCCTTGTCATTGCTAAAACGTTTAGCCGTTTAGTGAACGATGCTTGATGAGAAAGCGGGTACCAAAAGTTTGGTGACGATATTGGGCCGTAGTTTACGAGATATTGCAAAATACGCGAGGGAACAAAACAAAATAATTTCGTGTTAATCACTAGCCCCAGTAACATAAATTGTCAGGCCGTAATTTTATTGAACTGTATTTGGCTTCCTCCTGGCGGCTGACAATGCTGATGCACGCGCGTTTTATTTTACATGGACCCAAGCACAGTGTATTAGGCCTAACACGCGCCGTGCTGGGGGGGTGGGGGGGGGGCGTTTGGATGTGCTTCCTGACATTTTAGGAAATGCAAGGAACAAACGGGGAAAAAGCTAGAGACGTACTAGCTAAATACGGGTGACTGATACCACAGTAGTGATTTCGTCGAGAGATGCGTTCCCCATATGGAACATGTTACATGACCAACCTGGTCACCCAAATGACCAACCCAATGAGGTCATATTTTTGAACTTGACCCGAACCGGTCACCATAAGTATGTTCGGACCGTATTGACGAGGCAAACACGACCGGCGTTAACATTATTGTCCTATCTTTATTAGGTTAAAAATTATGCAGTATGCACGAACAACTTTTGGGAAGAAAATGCCAACATGACCTTTGGTTACCTATGGAGCCTAAACTATTGAGTATTGACCTTATATAAATTTGAGGACTCCTAAGCGATAACATTTTTCAAGAGCTTTCGATTACGTTTCTCCGTTTGTTCCAAGATATCATAGTTCCCGAGATATTTGGGGTGTTTCTGGGAGCGAAGTCCTAAACTAGGCAATTTGACCTTTGATAACCTCTGGTGACCTCACTATTGACCTGAGCGAAAATGTCGCCAGCGTAGAACAAGATGGCCGGGAGGCCATGGCCGCCCCACTTTCGGCGATTTTTTTTTTGCGAAAGATATTTGGCTAAATTATCCAGATATTAGTGGTGTCAATCGCTTACCAACATTTTGGTAACCGAACAAATGGTGACCGATTTGGTAATCGGTCGGTCAGGGCTTATACATTTTAGGACACTTTTCGGTCAGCTTAATATTAACCAATTCACTTTTTTGTCACACTTCTAACATTATATCCAGCAAATTTTGTCCCAAATTCAATCAATTAATGTAAATACTAAATAGAACACATCATTATTATATCAATATTGAAGATATTGCTCACAACTCACAAGAGGAAGTGAGGTCCTTTAAAATAAGTATTGAATACCATCTTAAGTAGCAAGCACATTAATTAGTTCGACACAAACAGCATATATTTCAGGTCGCTATATTGGTGAAAATACCAGGCTTATATTCGACCTCATAGCCCATACGGAGTCCACGAAAACACCAGGTATGATTTTAGCGGCTGATTTCGAGGCCGCTTTCGAAACAGTTCCTTGGTCATATTTGAGAGCGGTAATGAATAAGTTTAATTTTGGCCCAAATTTCATCAAAATGATGTATTTAAACCCAAATAACCATTCCCGGATTCTGATCAATGGTTATCTGGGCGACAAAATACACCTACAATGAGGGATTGGGCAGGGAGATCCGGACTCTGGACATTTATTTAATTTGGCGGTCGCGTTTTTGTCGGAACAGATAACAAATCTAAACTCCTAACAGGCATACGAATTACACAAACACATGAGATACGGATAAGCCAGTATGCCGACGATACGATCCTTATTCTTGATGGCACATATCGATCTTTAAGAGGTGCAATAGACGAACTAGTTAGGTTCGCATCGATATCTGGACTAAAGGTAAATATAGAGAAAACATCATGTATGCCCATCGGTACACTGCGGAATTATCAAATACGCGATGGAGTTGACATACAACTGGTATATGAAATAGAAAAATTAATTTATTTTAATCCTAATATTAACAGCATATTAACTTAAAACTCAAACTGCCCTCAATTCAGCATGACTTAGTACAATGGAAAAGGCGACACCACACACCGATAGGCAGAATATGCATAGTAAAGTCATTACTGCTTTCGAAACTAGTACAATTATTTATGGCATTACCAAACGCACCTGCACAATATCTACCTTATTTCTGAAAAACCTAGTAAGCACCAAAAGGATGCAACTGAGAAAACGTGAAAAACTGAATGGCTGCTGGACTAAGGTAACGCCCATTAAAGGGAATAGGTCACCTTGAAAGTTGTCTTGAAATTCAACCATATTGAGCTCGTGCATGTTGGTGCATGTTTAGCTAAAAACTACGAATATGACTTTCGTTCGGACAATTGATGGATATATGTGGAGAAAGAAGTAAACTTCTCTTTGCATTTCACGAGAAATCGTACGACAGCAGCTGGCGTTCTGGCTCCGCCTGACGCCAATACAGTCTCTGACAAGGGGCCGCCGCGCCGCCCGGGCGGCTGAGCGGATATTAACGAGGCATCGTGATCAGAGACTACGTTCCAGAGAGTGTACCTGCCTCCGGCGGCGAGCGTTCATGTCCCGAGCGTGGCCCAGAACAGCGGACATGAAACCGGGCCTACTAGTCCTGTGTCGAAATTACTTAACGTAGGGAGGTAATTCTTTCACCACAACCCATTTTTTAGATCTGCTCTACGAATCTGCTATCTCAGTCCAAAACCCCATGTCAAAGGTGAACTATTCCCTTTAACTGTGTTGAAATTTCGATCCAACAATAATATGGGATATGCATGTAACTCAGAAATAGCATCCAGGACCTGAGATCGTATCCTAATCATAAGAAAATGGGCATGCTTATTTTGTATGAGCTGGGGAGAGCAAGGAATAACCTAGCACGATCCCTTGCTATGTTTTTCTGTGGCATTTGTGATGAAATTGACCAAGGCCCTATAACAACCGTCATATGCTACGAGACCTGACCCGTGACCTTTGAACTTGGAGGTCAAATTCGAGGTCAAAGGTAACGGGTCAGGTCACGGTGACGGACGTTAGATATGGACCCTGTCTATCATATGGGACCTTTTTGGAAAGGATGCCGCCATCAATCCGGGACGTTATGCGGAACCCCGTCTTTGACCACGAATTTGATCTCCAAGGTCAAAGGTCACGGGCCAGGTCACGGTGACGGAAGTTAGATATGGACCCTGTCTATCATATGGGACCACTTTGGAAAGGATCCCGCTATAAATTCGGGACGTTATGCGGTACCCCGTCCTTTGACCTCGAATTTGACCCCCAATGTCAAAGGTCACGGGTCAGGTCACGGTGACGGACGTTAGATATGGACCCTGTCTATCATATGGGAGCTTTTTTGGAAAGGATGTCGGAATACATTCGGGACGTTATGCGGTACCCCGTCCTTTGACCACGAATTTGACTTTCAAGGTCAAAGGTCACGGGACGGGTTACGGTGACAGACGTTAGATATGGAGCCTGTCTATCGTATGGGACCACTTTGGGATGGATACCGCCATAAATTCGGGACGTTATACGGTACCCCGTCCTTTGACCTCGAATTTGACCTCCAAGGCCAAAGGTCACGGGTCGGGCCACGGTGACGAACGTTAGATATGGACGATGTCTATCATATATCACCACTTTGGAAAAGATCCCGCCATAAATTCGGGACGTTATGCGGTGCCCTGTCCTTTGACCTCGAATTCAAAAGTCCCTAGGTCAAAAGTCACGAGTCAGGTCACGGTGACGAACGTTAGATATGGACCCTGTCTATAATATGGGACTTTTTTGGAAAGGATCCCGCCATAAATTCGGGACGTTATGCGGTACCCCGTTCTTTACTCTCGAATTTGACCTCCAAGGTCAAAGGTCTATCATATGGGACCACTTTGGAAAAGATCCCGCCATAAATTCGGGACGTTATGGGGTACTCCGTCCTTTGACCTTGAATTTGACCTTGAAGATGACTTTAAACAGCAAAATTAAGGTCATATTAGTAATCAGCGTGCCATAATTGCACTTGGGCCGAAGTGTGGGCCAAATCTGAATACGTCGCTGAATATGTCGCTAACTTCACAGACGTCTTCTGGCAGTATTGCTAAAATATAGTGTGTAACATCCAACCACATATACTGCGTTATACTGCGTTTAACCCTATTCCCTGCGGGCGGCCAGAATTACGTTAACCTGCGGGGGGAAGATTCTGCCCCCCCCCCCCCCAGAGAACTCGAGAACCGCTGTCGATTTCGATGGGGAAAACGCCATTCGATTCGGCATGACAAGATCTCTCTTGTTGGACCCCGACATTTTTGTTTTGTTCAAAAATGGGGGCCAGGGGGCAAAAAATCCGAACATTTTGGGCGTCTTTTTGAAAGGTCATTGCGGCCATGTGGCTCGACCGATTTTGATGCCCCAAACGTTTTTGAGCTTCAAATGTACTGGTCTTTAATATATCAAAAGAAATAAAACAATATAAGCGTATTCAGGGAATGTAAAATGGGGGGATTTTCTGAAGAAAAGAAAAAAAATGTGCTGTTCGTGATTTTTGGGACGACAAGAACATCACATGTGGGCATTATATGCTTTAATTTGTTAAATTTGATATATTGCGCATAGGCGGATCCAGGAAAAAAAACATGGGGGCACCATGCGCGTAACGCTTTTATCATCTTACTAATTTGAAGTTGGACCTAATTTGAGGGTGGGTATCGCCTCCCATTTGTTTATCCTGAGTGCGCCTCTGCCCAAAAAATATGTTCAATCCCAGTATCTGTGATGCATATTGCATTGAAATTATTTCTGACGCATTTATTGCACTGCAAACCACGAAGGAAGTATGCACCGCAAAACCGCATTCGTAACACCCTCCCAAAACAGGAGCCTGGAACCGCCTCTGCTGGACCGATTTTTCAAAATTTTGACAACATGCGCCATTCAATTGTGGGAAAAGTCACAAAGTTTCAGGACGCTAGGCCTAACGGTTTAGAAGCGGCAGGTGAAAAACCACCGGGGGGGGGGGGGCAGAATCTGCCCCCGCAGGGAATAGGGTTAATACTGCGTTTGACCGCTGGTACGGGTTTGACTACTCGTAGAATAGAAAAACCTAGCATGTAACATCTGGCTGCATACTGTGTTTGACTGCCGGTACGGGTTCGACTGCTGCGAGTGCAGGAAAACCTAGTAAGTAATATCTGGCCACATACTGCGTTTTTCTTTGACAAACTATGTGTGCTGCTGTACATGAACATTTACCAAGTCAATATCTCGGTTTTGGAGCAAGGTACGACATTTTGAATGGACAAAATGAATGCGGGCGACCTCAAAACCCCCGGTACCATATCTAACTCAATTTTGTTTATTTAGGCGCTTACTATGTTTTTCCTTGACACGGTAGATATGTCAACAACTGAACAGCATGCTATTTGAATTCGTTTGGGGCAACAAACGAAACAAAACAAAGCGAACAAAATTAGTTCAAAATTATAAACATGATGACTGGGGATGATGCGTTGATGTGTTAATGCATTTATGGACAGTATTAAAATAAGTTGGTTGAAACGCTTAGCAAATTCGAACGCGGACTGGACAATATTAGCGGATATAAATTTACCCAGCATCTTCTAACGTACGGAAGTGAAAAACTACAAACCTTGCGTAACACGACGTTAAACCCCTTTTATTCACACCTGCTTGGCGCATTAGTTAGGCTTAACCGAGACTACAAACCCAGCATCGAAGACATGTCGGAACCAATATGGTTTTCAAATCACACCTAGTTCACTAAAGCAATAATACGCAAGTGGGATGATAAAGGGCTACGATTTATCAGCGATCTATTTAATCCTACCACTGGAAACATTCTTACGAAAGAACAGCTCGAAAATACATTTGACATTCAGATGACATTCATGTGCTACATGTCGCTAATTCAGAGTCTCCCCTCTGGTTTACGCACACAAGTAAAAACCTCTTATTTCAACAGCCCAAACATTCCATTTAAAATAAGCCTAATGCTAAATACAAACAAACTACAAAAACACGCTTACAACGCGTACACTCTAGCACTAGCAAAAAAGCACGAAAACTCAGATAAACGATTACGAGACAGCAGAGCTAGGCGGATATATTCCAGGGAGCTCCATAAGATTAAAGAATGCTACCACGTCATTCTATCTTCTTTATTTGCATTACAGAATTATCACGAGAATATACGCATCAAATAAATTTGTGTACGCGGCACAATTGGCACCTAACAATTATTGTTCGTTCTGTGAGAGTGCTGTAGAGACTATCGTTATCGGTTTTGGAGTTTTCCAAGGGTTAAAATATGTATCAAAGAAATCCTCTCACATATACGAATAACTTATAACATTGAAATGAGGGTAAACGCAATTAATTGTTTTTTTCTTCTTCTAGAAAATGTGTTCAATATTGATGCGCTGATAATAACGGTAAGCAAATGTGTGATACATGAAGCGAGATTAAAAGGCATACAACCAAACTTATCAGCTATGCTTAATTCATTTAAACTAGAAGCTCAAAAAGAGTGTTATGGTGCCAAAGCAAGGAATTGTTTTGCAAAGTTCGAAAACAAATGGGAAGATTTAACCCTCGCCCTACGGGGGGGCTGACATCCCCCCCCCCCCCCCCCCCTGAGGTTTTTCTTGGATAACTTTTTACACATATACAGTGCATCTTGCTGAAATTTGCGGTAGCTGAGTTTACAACAATTATACGTATGCTGTAAAAAATTAATTGAAATTGGTTAAGTAGTTTGGGAGATAATCATGTTTTGATGACGTCATGTTGGTAACAAAATGAGAAATATTGGAAAAATCGTAGAAAACAGAGTTGTAAAGCAAATTGCAAACGATAATCACCAAAGATACAAAACGGCATTTTCTTTCAAATGGCTATCTCGGATTTGCAAAATTTTGGGTTTTTGACTCCTAAAATTGAAGAAAAAAATGGAAAAATCCCCACAAAATCAAATTTTTCACAGATGTTAGAAAAACCGGAATACATGTGAGAGAACTGAGTATGGAAAATACCCATACCAAATTTCAAAGCAGTATCTTCATTTTTGACTGAGTGATGGCTCCCTATGTGTACGAAACTGATGACGTAATTTTTTTTTTAAATCACTTTTTTACAAGATACGAACAAATAATTACCTTTTCTGTATTTCTGAGCCAAAACTGGTCTAGGAACATGCCTCTTTATTTACATTTATAAATTTTTAATTTTGAGGTTTTCTGAAGAGCAAAATCGCTGTTCTGGACGTGGTAAATCCGAGGTCATTC
>JAXIVJ010014991.1:25000-32865 GCA_036785665.1 Chirona hameri
GATCTTGTCATGGACGAATCGAGTGGGCGTTTTCCCCCATCGAAATCAACCGAGTGCTTCTCGAGATATCTGGGGGGTGGGGGGCAGAATCTGCCCCTCCCCGCAGGTTAACGTAATTCTGGGCCGGCCCGCAAGGAATAGGGTTAAGTGGGAAAAACTTGAGAAGAAAAAAGTAGCAAGCGCAAACCAGTAACCAGCATGCCCCTCCAACTTTGGCCAGATCAAATTTATTTCTTCCTATGTAGGATGCATTTATGTAATATGTATTATGCTGCAAATTAATATGAAATGATTGAGGTTACATTTTTTCATCCTGTTTGCAATGTGCATTCGGTCTTGCTTGCAGCATCCACTACTTTGCTTTGTAAATTATTTGGTTCTTTTTCACAATTATACTGTCTTTTTGGAAACTGTACATGTGTGTTTTGTGATGTTAAACAAAGCTATCTTTGCCAGTGTGTTATCTACATAAATAAGTATAAAATGTGAAAATCGGTCAATTTTTGGACATTTTTGGCTTCAACCCAAATCGGTTGGTATTCGGACAACCGAAATGCCTCCCATTCGGTATCGGTAGAATCGGTCAGGAAATTGTGAAAAATGACATCACTACCAGAAGATACCTGCAAAACTACAGAACTAACAACAGAAGATACCTGCAAAACACTACCTGCAAAAGATAACGTCCTACCCCGCTCCGGGCGGATCTAGCTTTTTTTAGGGGGGATCCAGCGGCGTATTCCACGAAAAGTGGGAATACGCCGTTAGGAGGGGGCAGAGCGCGTCGTCAACCCGTCGGCAACTGTACGTCGGCCGTGGTGTGTCCGTACAAGTTTTGAAGCCGTGGCGACGCCACTGATAGGAGATCACGGAACCAACCATGCATCGATTCGGAGAGACACATATTTCAGAGATTTTTATCAGGAACAAAACGCTCGCCTCACCTGTCCACGTGTGCTGACCGAGCAGCATTCACGCCCAGCCCCCACGGCTGCCGTACTGCTGTGCCGTCACGGGCCGCCTCCCGTCACGGAGCCGTCACGGGCCGCCACGGGCCGCCTTCCCTCCTGGCCGACCGAGATAGCGCCTCGCATCGCCGCGCAGAGACAATGACCCTTTGACTCCTCCGCTAACGGTTCAGCCAAATGACATCGTCTCTGGCGATCCCCTGCGACTTGCGGACGGCACGGACGGGGCCGTTAGGATCAGGCGCCGGGCGCCGTGCTCGCCGGCGCGCATTGGCCACGGATCATAGACGTTAGCATTCAAAACGCGGCGACTGGCTGTTAAGCGAGACGCACCGTAGAGAGCTGGGGCGAGAGCTACCAAATCATGAAGGGAAGTGTTACAAGAAAGCCAGAAATATCTATGGCTCCTGCATGGGTGTCGTTTTCTATAGGCCTGGTAGGGCCACTGCCCTACCAATAATGCCACATTTTAACATTAGGCTTATGGCGTTGCATGGTAAGAATGACCTTAAAATCTATAAAGTTATCATTGGGGCCCTACCAATAATTTTCAGAAAACGACGCCCCTGGGCATCATATCAATACGCACCATAAAATGAAATACGCCACGTTTTCTTTTTCACTTGACTGGACTTTTAACACAGCTCTCTACGGTCTACAGTCCTACACAAACCGAAGATTCTATGAGCCATTCTCGATCCGACTTCTATCGTAAAGCCCCCCAAATCGGATATAGAGCCCCGAGCTGACAATCACCGCACCCGAGCTGACAATCACCGCACCCGAGCTGACAATCACCGCGCCCGAGCTGACAATCACCGCGCCCGAGCTGACAATCACCGCGCCCGAGCTGGCAAACACCGCGCCCGAGCTGACAATCACCGCGCCCGAGCTGACAATCACCGCGCCCGAGCTGGCAAACACCGCGCCCGAGCTGACAATCACCGCGCCAGAGCTGACAATCACCGCGCCCGAGCTGACAATCACCGCGCCCGAACTGACAATCACCGCGCCCGAGCTGACAATCACCGCGCCCGAGCTGACAATCACCGTGCCCGGGCTGACAATCACCGCGCCCGAGCTGACAATCACCGCGCCCGAGCTGACAATCACCGCGCCCGAGCTGGCAAACACCGCGCCCGAGCTGACAATCACCGCGCAGAGCTGACAATCCCCGCGCCCGAGCTGACAATCCCCGCGCCCGAGCTGCCAACCACCGCGCCCGAGCTGACAATCACCGCGCTGACCCTGCTGCAGGCTGTCGGACGGAGGCGACTGCGGGACGGCTGAAGACAACCCGGAGCTCTGTTCCAGCACCGACCTCTGTCAGAGTCTGCTGGCAGCAGCCGGGTACGGCGACCTGTTCACAGACGTATCCGCTGATACCGTCAAGGTAATTTGAGCAGCCGCTAGTGTGCTGCTTTTCGGGGTTGATATAATAGTAACGGCTGTGATTAAACAAAATCTTGCAGCTAAAATTTGGTTTATCTCGTAATAATTACTCAAATTCCACGACATACCTTTGAGTGTCCTCAAATGTGTTTTGTTTCGCTTGAATTACTCTCTCGTCTATCCTATATGACCACTGACCATCCGGCACTGTGTTCTCATCCACTTTTCCAATTCTATCGTTTTATCATCGTTTTACTTTGTATTACCCGATCGTTGTATTATTGTCCGTGGCGCTCCCCGTGGCCAAGGGATAAGGCGACGGTCCGTGGGCAAATGGCACTCGCTTCGAGCCACGGAAGGTGACCTGCTTTGGCCCGACCACGTCCATTCGCAACCGGTCAAAAGAGGGTCAACCAGGGCGCGCGGGGAGACAGTGTCGCAGCATCGTGCGGCACGCTAACACGCGCACTGCGTTAACCCCCCCCCCCCTCCCCAACCGGTCAAAAGAGGGTCAACCAGGCGCGCGGGGAGACAGTGTCGCAGCATCGTGCGGCACGCTAACACGGCGCACTGCGTTAACCCCCCACCCCCCCCCCCCCCCTCCGGTCAAAAGAGGGTCAACCAGGCGCGCGGGGAGACAGTGTCGCAGCATCGTGCGGCACGCTAACACGCGCACTGCGTTAACCCCCCACCCCCCCCCCCCCCCCTCCGGTCAAAAGAGGGTCAACCAGGCGCGCGGGGGAGACAGTGTCGCAGCATCGTGCGGCACGCTAACACGCGCACTGCGTTAACCCCCCCCCCCCCCTCCGGTCAAAGAGGGTCAACCAGGCGCGCGGGGAGACAGTGTCGCAGCATCGTGCGGCACGCTAACACGCGCACTGCGTTAACACCCCCCCCCCCCCCCCCCCCTCCGGTCAAAAGAGGGTCAACCAGGCCGCGCGGGGAGACAGTGTCGCAGCATCGTGCGGCACGCTAACACGCGCACTGCGTTAACCCCCCCCCCCCCCCCCCCCCCCCCCCCCCCCCCCCCCCCCTCCGGTCCAAAAGAGGGTCAACCAGGCGCGCGGGGAGACAGTGTCGCAGCATCGTGCGGCACGCTAACACGCGCACTGCGTTAACCCCCCCCCCCCCCCCCAACCGGTCAAAAGAGGGTCAACCAGGCGCGCGGGGAGACAGTGTCGCAGCATCGTGCGGCACGCTAACACGCGCACTGCGTTAACCCCCCACCCCCCCCCCCCCCCCTCCGGTTTTGCATGAATAGCGGGAAAACGGCGGCGTGCAGCGCGGCCAAATTAGGCACAGCTGTTTGGGCACCAATGCCCCACATAGTCTAAAATTCTTTACCTCGGGTCATCTCAGGTCAGGTCACCAAGCCAGGTCCGTGACCCCACCTCCAAAAGTTTGCGGTCATACCACAGCAACAGGTTTTGGCCGATCGGTTGCAAACGTACAGGATTTCATAAACTCATAGGTACCTACAATTCGTCTGTCTCGGATTTTGTATATCGGTGACATAAGGTCGGGTCAATTTCGTGACCTCCCCATTATAAGTCAATGGGGAAATATTAAAATGCTTCCTATTCCGAGGATACGCATGATAGCAGTCCAATTCCTTATGGATCATGTTATCATAGGCCATCCTTGATGACCCAGGTGCAATTTGTGTTCAGTGACCCCTATAGGGTCAGCCGAGGTCATCCGAGGTTACCAACTCTTGTTTGTCAATAACTCTCGACAGAATGAAGATAGAGACGTGAAACAAGCACCGATGTGTTTGTCTCATCGAGACACGTCTCCCAATATGCAACATGACCTACTGGGTCACCACTTGACCTTGATGAGGTTCAAATTTCTAATTTGACCTAACCTGGTCAACATGAACATGATTCGAAGCGCCTTGACGAGACAAACACGATGGTGTCAAAATTATTGCCTTATCTTGATTAGGTACAATTTGATTTGCCAAAAACTGCTTTGCCAAAAAATAGTTTTTTTACCTTTGATGACATCTGGTGGAGTCTAAACTATTGACCTGGGCTTAAATTTGAGTACTCCAAGAGCGGTTGCGAGCGATTGCAAGAGCTTTCGATTGTTTGTTTCCCGTTTGTTCCTAGCTATCATAGTTCCCGAGATATTTGGAGGTTTCTGGAGCTAAGTTCTAAAACTGGAAATCTGACCTTTGATGACCTCTGGTGACCTCAATATTGACGTGAACTAAAAAAAAATACCGATATACTTTCGATAGAGCTTGTCTCGAGCTATCTAACGCTGTCTTCCGCTTCTCGCTACGTTGCGTGGTTTGGAGATCTTATGGGGGAAATCCCCCCCCCCCCCGGCAGGCCGTGGTTGGCGCGAACCCCCGGCAGTGCGCGTGTTAAGATTCTTCCGCGATCCGAATTAGCATAAAGCTCGAGGCAGGATTACCTGTTAAACTGGAACTGCACAACTGGGTGGTGGGTTCAGGGTGCAGGCAACAAGATTTGATCAGGATTGCACTCAGAATCCCAAACCAACCATTGAAGACACGCGATACTGTGTACCTCTGTAAAGGTTACCTCTGGTTCTCCCTCCGATAAGAGGCATAATTCATTATTTAATCGCAAGTTGGAATGATTTCTCTCGAAATCAACTGTTTACGCGTTGTGGCACCTTGCACATTGGCGGATCCAGAACGTTTTTTTTTGGGGGGTGTGTGTTTTTTTTTGGGGGGGGCAAATTCAAAAAAGTCTCACACAATTTTGAAAACTCATCGGATTTCGCATGCTTATGCATTGATAGCTGATTTAAAACAAACTTTCCTTAGTAAAAGTTGCTTAGATTTTCTTCTATATCAGAAATGTGTCAATTTTGTGCCGATTTCAGTCGGTTTGGGGAGCATGGCCGCTTTGCCCCTCCCTGGATCCGCTAGTGACCTCGCACCGCCACGCAGAATTACAGATCCCCGGATCCAGATTCCAGGGTGACCGTTTGTGCGCAGGACGTGATGGGCGGCGCCTAGGCCTCGGATAACATGTTAACTGGCGGGATAAATACCCCACCCCCAGTGACCGCTAGCTGCCCCCCAGTGACCAAATTGTGCCCCTCCAGTGGAAGCAAAATACGTACGTAAAAATACAAATGTACGGGCTGTGAAATAGAGAAAAGCGTCACTTAATATGCTTTCAACTTAAATCAGTAAAACGTCGTTTGCCGCTACTTAGCGTAGCTTTGGAGATCTTGAGGGCGGGTACCCGTCCCTCGTGTCATGTCGGTTGGAAATTGGCGCGGACCTTCGCCGATGTGCGTGTTATATTTATTATTGTATTCAGCTTCATTATTGTATTATTATACTGATTTATTTATATTTTACGCTCATATTTCAATCATTATCACACTTAAGACAATGGCATCAACAGGTTCGTTTAATCATATGCATTAGCAGTATTTTTTCGAACTGTCCCCCCCCGCGAAATTCCTTAGCCGAGGCCGTGGGCGGCGTGCACGAGTTGGCCGGGGCGGGAGGCAGTGCGCAGACCGCTATATAGTTGGTGACCGCTACCATAGACCGTTATACACCACCGCTATATAGTATATAGTTGTACTTACCGGCACTGGAGGCAGGCAGTGCGCAGAAATTCACTAAACGGCCAGGGCATTGCCAGGGGCGCCACCCGATCGACGGGGGGCGCCACCAATATTGGCGGAAATTTTGATTTGTCATCGTATTATATATGGATATGGACGTCTTTAGTAGGCCGGAGGGGCGCCGTTACTGGCTGGATGGGCGCCGTCACGGGCCCGAGAGGCGCCGTCATGGGCCGGACAAGCGCCGTCACTGGCCGGAGGGGCGCCATCACTGGCCGCAAGAGCGCCCTCACTGATCGGAGGGGCGCCTCCACTGGCTGGGGGCGCCTTCACTGGCCGGGGCGCCGTCACTGGCCGGAGAGTCACCGTCACTTGCCGGTGGGGGCGCCGTCACTAGCCAGAGGGGCGCCGTCTATGGCAGGGGGCGCTCTCACTGGCCGGAGGGGCGCCGTCCACTGATCGGAGGGGCGCCGTCACTGATCGGAGGGGCGCCAGCTTTGCATGGACGCCTCGGGTCCAAACTCCAAAGGGCCAGGACATGCCCTGAATCACCGTATGCTCGGTACGCCACTGGAGGCAGGGTTGAGGGTGCAGCACAAGGAGAAGTCAATGGCTCCTGAGATGTGGGTGAACTCAAAGTTGCAGAGGTTGGGTGCGACGACTTCTGGAACTTAAAGGAAATAGTTCACCTTCAACATTAGTTTTAAACTGAGATAGCGGTCTTGTAGCCCGTGTTAGGAAACCCCTGTCTGCAAGTTTTCTTGACTGAAAAGACTCTCCAGCCGAATATATTTGAGTTTTTGGCGAAGGAATGCAGTGCTGGCGAAATAATGTTGTACTGGTGCTAGCCCGGGCAGAGGTTATACCATCAGCCAATCAGCTTGCAGCTGTGCTAGCAAGCGAACGCCGGCCGCCGGTTGGCACATCTCCAATGCGAGTCTATCTTTACGCGACTACTTTCGAATCTGATTGGCTGAACCATTTTTTACATTCGCGTGACGTCAGGACTCTGTCTCAGAGAGTATGCATATAGTTTTGACAAACAATAAAAATGTACGGCCTTCTGTCCTAAATCGGCGCGATATAAGGCCATTTTTGACAATATAAAAATAAATTGTATTAAAAATATAATCAAATCGTGTTGGGTAAAAAAATTACAAGGTGAACTATTTCCTTTAAAGGAAATAGTTCACCTTCAACATTAGTTTTAAACTGAGATAGCAGTTTTGTAGCCCGTGTTGGGAAACCCCTATCTGCAAGTTTTCTTGACTGAAAAGACTCTCCAGCCGAATATATTTGAGTTTTTGGCGAAGGAATGCGGTGCTGGCGAAAGAATGTTGTACTGGTTCTAGCCCGGGCAGAGGCTATACCATCAGCCAATCAGTTTCCAGCTGGTGCTAGCAAGCGAATTCGCCGGCCGCCGGTTGGCACATCTCCAATGCGAGTCTATCTTTACGAGACTACTTTCGAATCTGATTGGCTGAACCATTTTTTACATTCGCGTGACGTCAGGACTCTGACCTCAGAGAGTATGCATATAGTTTTGATAAACAATAAAAATGTACGGCCTTCGGTCCTAAATCGGCGCGATATAATGTTATTTTTGACAATATAAAAAGAAATTGTATTAAAAAATATAATCAAATTGTGTTGGGTAAATGTTTTCCAAGGTGAACTATTTCCTTTAAAACAGCCAACACTACAAAGGCAAAAAGGCAATGACGAATAATTTGTAAATCCACTACGTTTTCCTCATATTTAGCATGCGTATATAATATATATGTGCAAAGTATTCCACACTCTCATGCAGTGGCGGATCTAGGTTTCGAGGTTAGGGGTGGGGGGGGGGGAATTTCGCTCAGTTTTGTCAGCGAAAAGCTGCTGACCGGGGGGGGGGGCGTCGGGTCGTCAGCGCGGAAAGTTATCGACCGGGACGTGGGG
>JAXIVJ010014992.1:0-32855 GCA_036785665.1 Chirona hameri
CTCACACCTCACACCTCACACCTCACACCTCACACCTCACACCTCACACCTCACACCATCACATCTCACACCTCACACCTCACACCTCAAACCTCACACCTCACACCTCACACCTCACACCTCACACCTCACACCTCACACCTCACACCTCACACTTCACACCTCACACCTCACACCTCACACTTCACACCATCACACCTCACACCTCACACCTCACACCTCACACCTCACACCTCACACCTCACACCTCACACCTCACACCTCACACCTCACACCTCACACCTCACACCTCACACCTCACACCTCACACCTCACACCTCACACCTCACACCTCACACCTCACACCTCACACCTCACACCTCACACCTCACACCTCACACCTCACACCTCACACCTCACACCTCACACCTCACACCTCACACCTCACACTCACACCTCACATCTCACACCTCACACCTCACACCTCACACCTCACACCTCACACCTCACACCTCACACCTCACACCTCACACCTCACACCTCACACCTCACACCTCACACCTCACACCTCACACCTCACACCTCACACCTCACACCTCACACCTCACACCTCACACCTCACACCTCACACCTCACACCTCACACCTCACACCTCACACCTCACACCTCACACCTCACACCTCACACCTCACACCTCACACCTCACACCTCACACCTCACACCTCACACCTCACACCTCACACCTCACACCTCACACCTCACACCTCACACCTCACACCTCACACCTCACACCTCACACCTCACACCTCACACCTCACACCTCACACCTCACACCTCACACCTCACACCTCACACCTCACACCTCACACCTCACACCTCACACCTCACACCTCACACCTCACACTTCACACTTCACACCTCACACCTCACACCTCACACTTCACACCTCACACCTCACACCTCACACCTAGCCATCGCCCGGGTAGCCACCGGCCGGTTCCAGGTGACACCCATCTCGCCGGGTGACCTGTGCCGTGTGATTTCGCGGATGCGCAGCTCTGCCGCGTGTGGTTCTGACGGGCTTTGTATCCGTTTTTTGAAAATATGTCTGTCATCACTTAGTCACGTCATTACTCACATTGCAAATAGTAGTCTCGTGTCGCATCGTGTTCCCGATTCATGGAAGACAAATAAATGCCAGCACCGTATTTCTGAGACAAAACTGGTATAGAAACATGCCTTTCATATTTATATTTATCAATGCCAAATTTTGACCATATGTGACCTGAACTTGACCTAAGCTTGACACTAACTTCATTTAAATGAGGTCAGATGGTAAAATGACCATCACTATCGAAGTATACGTGTAAAATAGCCCATAAAACACGTATTGCATGACTTTCGGAAATTGAATGCGTATAGTGACCTTTTGTGACCTGAACTTGGCCTTGAAATTTGCCAACAATCTCATTTTAGTTAATGCGAGATGTGTATTATACCTTTGTGAGGCCCTTGGGTGATCATGGTCGCAATCAAAGGCTTTGGATGGAAAGTATGGTCCATAAACTCAAATGCCTCCATTTTGACCTTTGACTCAACCTTGACCTGATTGTGACCACAATTCGAAAATTTCGAGTACGCTTTAGATGAGTCTCATTGAGAGCTTTCGAATGCCACGTTGCGCGTCTCGCTGCGATCATTGGTTACGGAGATAACAAGGGGGGGGGGGCAATATTCCCCCCCGTAAATGGTGTTCTGCTGAGACCCCGGTCGCGCGCGGGGCATTGTTGCCAATGGCGGTGATCGCCGCTTGGGACATATTCAGGGCCGCCGCCACATATTTTCGGTTGGGGGGGGGGGGGGGGAGCTTTTCCAGAAAAAGGGTTCTTGGCCAAAAGGGCCCACCCAGCCTGCAATATTATGTGATATATATTTAACATCATTTATGTCTTTCTCGTTCCCGCACGGATTACCATTTATTTATGATCAAACTTGAACACTTTAAATAGAGCTTAGTGTACAGCTGAAGTTTGTTCACCATTGACTCACGTGCTTTTGTGAAAAAGCTTAAAACATATGTATTTGTGGTCGGTCGTCCATAAACTGGAGTTAATGGTCAGTAGGTCACGTGACCTGGCATATTTTGACTTTATCACTCATCTATTTCGAACCGTTTTGACCCGTTCAGCGATTATTTGCATTGCGACAATTGTTAACTAGGCGATTTCCCCTTTGTCTTGAGATGACATTGAATCTGTTCAAACAACAAATATCCATCAATATCTATTGCCTTTCACAAGCTCACGTAAAGGTGCATATCCTGTATTTCAGTGGAATAGAAAACGAGAAACAATGAATAGTGAATAACGCCCGACCGGCACTGATTGGTCGGCCGCTTCTCTGCACTGTATTGTCGACGACACAACCTGGTTAATGCGTCGGCTGCGGCTGGCGTCGGCATACCCGCCTTACATGTTCTGCATACTGAAGTTGATGTTGAAGGTGCACTTATCGAACGTCTTGCCAATGACAGCGCAATGGGCCAATTTTTGCAGTGTTGCATCAGTAGTCCACGTTGGTCCGTGCTGGGCGCTGTCGCCGGCTGCTATCAATAGTCCAGGTTGGCCCGTGCTGGGCGCTGTCGCCGGCTGCTATCAATAGTCCAGGTTGGTCCGTGCTGGGCGCTGTCGCCGGCTGCTATCAATAGTCCAGGTTGGCCCGTGCTGGGCGCTGTCGCCGGCTGTAGCATCAGTAGTCCACGTTGGCCCGTGCTGGGCGCTGTCGCCGGCTGCTATCAATAGTCCACGTTGGTCCGTGCTGGGCGCTGTCGCCGGCTGCTATCAATAGTCCAGGTTGGCCCGTGCTGGGCGCTGTCGCCGGCTGCAGCATCAGTAGTCCACGTTGGTCCGTGCTGGGCGCTGTCGCCGGCTGCTATCAATAGTCCACGTTGGTCCGTGCTGGGCGCTGTCGCCGGCTGCTATCAATAGTCCAGGTTGGCCCGTGCTGGGCGCTGTCGCCGGCTGCAGCATCAGTAGTCCACGTTGGTCCGTGCTGGGCGCTGTCGCCGGCTGCTATCAATAGTCCACGTTGGTCCGTGCTGGGCGCTGTCGCCGGCTGCTATCAATAGTCCACGTTGGTCCGTGCTGGGCGCTGTCGCCGGCTGCTATCAATAGTCCACGTTGGTCCGTGCTGGGCGCTGTCGCCGGCTGCTATCAATAGTCCACGCTGGTCCGTGCTGGGCGCTGTCGCCGGCTGCACTTTGGGATGTGTTTTCGTCAGAGCGGCGGCGAGCGGTATCGGCAGTTGACTGGGAGGAAAATGATGCACCCATGGTGACGGCACCCGCCATCTTGCGCTGTATTTGCTCGCCAGCCTCTGTGTAACTAGCCAGGCTGTTGACAGACTTGTGTCCAGTGAGCTGAGTCTTTCTAATGCGATTTTTTCTTCTTCTTTCTGCGTATCGCTAACTCTTCTCGTTTGTTTGTTTGTTTATATAAGTATCAATCACTACTTTTTGCTACAAGGTTCGACGACCCTTGGCAAAAAAAAACAAGGTTACATAGCTGGGAGGACAGCCGCCATCAAGAAGGCGGTTGATGGCGGTTTTCCGAGCGCTGTGATTTGCTTTTTTTTCTCAATCTGCGCGATTTTCGCTGCCGAGCTGAGCAAATTCCCAAGGGAATGTTGTCCCAGCGGAGAGCTCTTAAACCACTTTCCAGTCTTCATGAAGCTGCGATTGACCGTCAAATAGAACTTTGAACATGGATCGGGACGTGCAGGTCGTTTGGAAGCATATAACTTGAATGCTTCAACTGGCCATCTTGTTTTGTCTTCCAGCGGGAAAATTCTGGACTTAAAAGCACTTCCAGAGTCGGATCCCCGGCGTGTCTTGGTGAGACGCTCAGTAAACTCAAGGTACTCGCCGTCTGGGCCTGACTTCCGCTCGACGTCTCCCCACAGCATTTGGTGATGCTCATTTCGGCCACGGAGACAAAGGCATTTTTTTCTTCTTCAGACAAAGGCATATAGCTCGATTTGGTCTGTTTCCTTTACCTGAGGCTTTAGAGACATTCAGCCTTGAGCACATTAGTGAGAATGCTGGCGATGATGTTATCTTCCAGTCATTGTAGTCCTTTTCCTTTAAATGGAATAATTATATGGAATAAACTATTCCTTTCAAAGTCTGCGGCTCGTACTCAGCACCATCCAATGTCTTTAGACCCTGTATAAACTTACAGAGATAGGCACAGAGTCGCTTTGTGTCTATTTCTTGCAGGAGTTTGTTCTCTCCTTCACTGTGCAGAAATGACAAGAACTTCCTCACATGATGTTCAGTAGTTTCTCTGGTTTTGCTTGATTTTGGGCTTGATTTTTTTTTGGCATCTTCTCTGAGTGACTAATGTTTCTTCCTCATCGCTATCTAAAAAAAACACCTACCAAGTAAAAAAATGGTTGCTCACTCATTGTTTGCACTTCATGTTTTGATTGAACAAGTGCTACACAATAATTATACGTGGGGGTGACACCGCTTGAGCGCCATATAGGCCGCCTCGTCGGTGCTCACAAAAGTGATTTTATGTCACTGGCGGCAGAGGGCTGCACCAATCAAATTGCAAGATTTCAGCTAGCAATAGCGCAATAGTTGAAATTGAACAGCCTGTTGGTGGCGTGTTGCGTGCGAGTTTCGATGGCTGACGTTCGTCAAATTAGCCGCATCAGATATCACACTGGCAGTGTGATATTCCGAGTTGTCTAGACTTGCCCCAAATTTTGCATACAGGGCCTCCTCGATGCGCTGATTCCGAAAATATGCCTCTATAGGGTGGTATTTTTTTGTCGTTTACGAGTTACAGCCATGCGCTTGAGCGCGGCGCCGACGAAGGAACCGGGCACCGGCAGTGACATCATCCGGCGGTCCGCCGAGTTCAAGGTCAAATGGCTGGTGTCTTTACCTGGTTATAGGGCCTTGAATTATACATTAACGAGAACCAAATTATACACCAACGAGAAAAAAAGACCTGATTTTTATTTATCGCGTGCTGCAGCTGCACACTAAATCGCTTTGAGGACTCGCGCTTCAAAATTCACAGTTTGAGGCCTCGACTTCGTCTCAGCCACAAACTGTGAATTTTGTCGCGCTCGTCCACAAAGCTATAATCACAGCCTATATTTGCAAGTGGCATTGTGGCGTCACACAGTTCAAGTTTTTACTCAATGCGACTAAGTTATAAAAAACTTTTTCATTTCTTGCGACATGTACTATGTGTTCACTATGTGTACTATGTGTTTATAATGTTTACTATAGTTAACTAGTTACCAGAAGGAATGTACTATTCATCACATTTTCTTTCGGTGCTATCATCTCAGACAGGCACGTAGCCAAGATTTCGTCCGAGGGAGGGGGGGGGGGGCTTGAAAGGGCCCCTTCCCTTGCGTTGAAAGGGCCCCTTCCCATGCGTTGAAAGGGCCAAACAAAACGAATGAAAAGGCACATTACAAGGATGGAAAATGCAGAATGACAGGAATGGCATGGGCCATACCAACTTTTAGGAGCTGGAGTTGGCAAACTGCCATATCAACTTTGGAACCAGCGACACCAATTTGGAATCAGCTATACCAACTTGGAATATTTTTTAAGCTCAAGACCTGGAACTCTTAAACAAATTGCGCCGCGGAGCGGCGGATTTTTTTTAGTCTTATACCCTGGACATGCATTCCCATCAATGCGTCGCATTGCGTATGGTGTGGACCTCTAAAAATGTTATTGTGCGTTTAAAAGTAGGACGCGTGTATACCACACGTACGGCGTATTATACATTTACGATGCGTTTGGTGTGTAACCCACACACACACACCGCTCGTGGTGAGGTTACAAAATAGAGCGATTATGTGTAAATCACACACCGGTCGGTAGTGTGATTTACACAGTAGCATCGATAGGGTGTATATCTCGCCATGGAGAGATTTACCGAAACAGTGCGGATTTCGCATGCGTGTGGTATACACATGCGGTGTATATTTCACTTTAGTGAGGTTTACCAATCAACGTTACCTGCTATGTATAAATCGCAATGGCATAGACGATCCCCATGTACCAGGGTGTGGCAGGAAACAATTGTAATACCGTAATCAAACCTGACCTAACCTTTACAGCAATTACGGTCGCAGGGACCTACGTTTAGAACGCTCCGCTCGAATTCGCTCGCTGCGCTGCGGAACCTACGGGGGGGGGGGGGGGGGGGGGGGGCTGTCGCCCCCCGAACCCCCCCCCCCCCCAGACCATCTCGTAGAGAAAACGAGATGATGATATAACAAATATTTTTCGAAGATCATTTTTTTACTAACCTATGTTTTCCTAAACCTATGGACACGCATTTACGCCAATAAAAATGACTAAGAAGTGAGTCGCCGTCGTCGGGATTCGAACCGGACATTCCACATAAAAACAGGCATAATGATTTAGTGAGCTACTGTGGCTTAAGGCTGTGCAGACACTGTTCTGCATGTAGCCCAGCACACTTTGGTGAGGTTTACATAATTTGATTTACCTTTGTGTAAACCACACCCCTGGTGGTGAGGTTTACTCACAGCGCTCTTCCTCGGTGTAAACCACACTTATAGCGGTGAGATTTACACATTAGTGGCGACATCTGGGTAAACATCGGCAAGCGTGTGGAACACACGTACCCTAAATTAATCTGGCTAGTTGGTGGAGCGCATGTGAGTTTTCAATCAAGAGACGCGTAGGTGGTAATAGTGACAACTATGGTCTCGTGACGTAAAACAAAATTGTATGTTTTATCTGAAATTCTGTATTGACCGTGACGTGACGTGACAAAACGTATCGTATGTGTATTGGTTTTGTTCTGCAGGATGATTGTAAAGGTCTGATACTTGTTTCATAAAATAAGTGATGGGTTTTCTTATATTCATATTTATAAATCCTGTCTATTACTCTATAACTATTTAAAAATCAGTCTTCGTGATCCCTAATCGCCATGCTTTCTTCAAGACAAATAGGTGAGGTTATCATCTTTGATCTTATAAATGAAATTGGTAGGGTGGTAAAAGTGCTTTGAGTGGCACCTAAAAAAATGACCCCAGCTCAGCTGGGGTATCTTTTTTATCTTCCCATGAATACCCTGACACCTGGCTGCATGCTCACATCATTCCTATTTTAAAACCAAACAGATCTAACTCCCGCTGAAAGCTACAGGCCAATATCACTGATCAGCTGTTACCACAACATCTGTGAGTGAATGATTAAAGAAAGGCTGCTATATTTTACCAAATCAATAAACATCATATCAAACAACCAATCAGGTTTCTTGCCAAAACGAAGCACAACTGATAATCTGGCAAAAATTGCCCCCTCCTGGAGTGAATCCTGGGTACGCTAACACGGGTGGAGTGGAGTTTCCTATTCAAATGGTAGGGCCAGTGCCCCACCAATCTTGTGATTTGCCCCACCAACTTGTGTTGGATTTCAAGGTTTTCTGGCGTTAAAATAGCAATGTTTCACCTCAACCATGCAAAAAAACAACCAGCCAATATGACATTTTTCCCCACCAACATTTCATCTGAAAAGCTCCACCCATGTACGCTACTACCTTTTTGTAAAGGACGTAACCTTTACAGAAATTACAGTCTCAGGGACCCACGTTTAGACTGCTCCGCTCGCATTCGCTCGCTGCGCTGCGGAACCTATCCCGGACCCCCAGACCATCTTGTAGACAGTCAAAGATAACCCACTTTTCAGTCTGTCGTAATATTACCGTCAGCTGACTACTCTTCTTATATTAGGGTCCTCAAGAACACCATAAACTGGGGAGGTGAATTACTGAACTAATACCAATCAATAACCATTATCTCTGCAAACAATTTTTTATCTCAAGTAAAACACCCAGGGCACTTCAACTTGTTAGACACAAAATGTCCGTCAACAGGCTTAATGCAAGGGTCAGTACCTACTCAGCCCAATCCTCTTTACTGTAGCATTACACCCTGCCTTACACTCCATTCCATCACCTACAAAAAAAAAAAATCTTCACTGATGACATCTCAATCTGGAAATCCCACAAACACCATAACATGAACTGTCCTCAGATTTGAGCTCAGGTCAATAGTTTAGGCTCCAGAGGTCATCGAATGTCAAAAAGGTGATTTTGTTTTCAAAACTGTTTTCCTCAAATCACCTTTTACCTAATAAAGATAAAGCAATAATGTTTACGCCATCGCGTGTGTCTTGTCAAGGCGCTTCGAATCATATTCATGGTGACCGGGTTAGGTCAACTGAGAAATTTGACCTCAGGTCAAGGTCAAGTAGTGACCCAAGTTGGTCATGTTGCATATTGGGAGACGTGTCTCGACGAGACAAACATATTGGTAACGTTTTATCTTCTCTATCTTCATTATGTCGATAGTTATTGATAAAACCGTGTTGGCGGTCACAAAATTGACCTGACCTTAGGTCACCGATATTAGAAATCCGAGATGAACAAATCGTTGGTATCTATGGCCTTATGAAGTCCTGCAATATTGAAACCGATCGGCGTAAAACTGTGGCTGTGGTACTACTGTAAACGTTTTGGAGTTGAGGTCATCACGTGACCTGGTCTGGTGACCTGACCTGAGATGACCTGAGGCCAAGAATTGTACATAATGCGGGAAGTTCATTTCTAAACAGGTATACAAAAAACTAAAAAAACGGCGGCGCTGCGCGCCGCCGTTTTTGCGCTATCTTCGAAAAACCGGAGGGGTGGGCGGATTTCGCCCCCCCTCCAGGGCGCGTGTTAACCTTCACATCTCACCAGCAAATAAAAATGCATATTATGCATATTATATCATCTACGAAACACTGTATCCCTTTAACATTCCAAAACAAATATCCTCTCTGGAATTGGAATAGGCCAGAGGGTTATTATGCATGCAGTCGCCATAGGCTCAATTGGCTGGGACGCGACGGCATACGTCCACAATATTTAGCGCACCGACATTTGTGGCGCAGCGGCCCTGGAAGTTGAACAAGTTACAGTTCTAATTAGTATTTTATGAAAAGACGGAGTCATTTTCAGTAATTATGCTTCATGTATGGGTATTTTTTTTTATTTAAAAATAAATACATTTAGTCCGAATGTTTTGTATGGATGGATTTCCGAGGTCAGGACCCACGCTAAGCAGAGCTTGTTGCGCAGGTCCTGACCTCACCACCCGATCGCGCAATTCCTGTTGCCCGGCAGAATTTAGAGACGAAAGTTTTACGTGCCCGACATATCTGGACACGGTCCACCCCGCTCACTGACGTCACCTGACCTTGAGTGCGACCGCTGCCACCGGCCACAAGCCATCCCAGTCAGGAGCAAATAGCGAGCGCCAAAGCGACTCGAACCCGGCCTGCCACTACTGGGTGAGGTCAGAAGCCCAGCGCTCTCCCACTGAGCTACAGGGGCGGACTAGGGTATGGCTATCATGTCAAAACCATTCTGGCCTGGTGTGACTAAATGCAGGGTAAATTAAACTGCCATGACACATCAATGCTGGAAATAATGTCATCGGTGAAGAGATTAATCTTGTTGTAGTCTTCAATTGATCTGCGTTGTTTGTTGCTGATTCTTTATTAGCTATACCTGTTTTTAGCTGAAATTATATGTGTAACTTGATCAGCATAACCCACAAACTGTGGTCTGTTGTCATCAAATTATGTGCATGGTGAACTATGATGCTCATTAACCCGCACTTGACCGGGGGTAAGCAAATATTGCCCGCCCTGACGAATTTTCGCGATAGCTCAATTGTTCTATCAATGTTAAACTTTAGGAACCTTATTGTACTTCACTTTTACATCTTTTGTGCAAAAATTATACAATTTCGTTCATAAACTGCTGAGATAGAGCAAATTAAGTTACGTCACTACGCACGAGTTTGGCGATAAAATCAGCTAAACTTTAACAGGACGTACAAAGGCCACTTTTTTATAGTAAAATGCAATAAAGAAATTTCAAAAGATAGAAAATTGCAATGCCTACAAAAGTGTTATCTTGGAATTTGAACTATTTTGGCTAAAAAAAATAAAAAAAAATATTTTTTTGAAAATTGACCACAAAATCTTAATTTTCAAAGATGTTAAAAAACGGAATATATGTTGGATAACCACATATTAGCAATACCCAAACCAAATTTCAAAGCAATATCTCCATCTTTGACTGATTTATGGCTCCCTAAGTGTAACTTATGACGTCATATTTTGAAATTGCATTTTTTTTTTGCTTTTGTTGACCAGATAAGGAAACATAAATGCCAGTACTGTATTTCTGAGCCAGAACTGGTATAGAAACATGCCTTTGTTATTTATATTTATCAATGTAAAATTTTGACCATATGTGACCTGAACTTGACCTGAGCTTGACACTTACTTCACTTAAATGAGTTCAGATGGTAATATCACTATCGAATTATACGTGTAAAATAGCCCATAAAACATGTGTCGCATGACTTTTGAAAATCGTCTGCACGTAGTGACCGTTTGTGACCTAACCTTGACCTTGACATTTGACAACAATCTCATTTTAGTTCATGCAGGATGTTTATTATACCTTTGGGAGCGCCTTGGGTGATCATGGTCGCAATCAAAGACTTTGGATGAAAGTATGGATTATACCTTTGGGAGCACTTTGGATGATCATGGCCGCAATCAAAGACTTTGAATGGAAAGCATGGACCATAATGCCTCGAGTTTGACCTTTGACCCGACCTTGACTTAATTATGTGACCTCAATTCGAAAATGTCGAGTATTCTTTAGATACGTCACATTGAGAGGTCTTGAATGCCGCGTTGCGCGTCTCGCTGCGATAATTGGTTCCGGAGATAACGTGGGGGCAATATTTGCCTCCCGTTCAATGACGTTCAGCTGAGATCGCGCCCCCTCCCCCGGTCAAGCCCGGGTTAACCCTATTTGTAACAGGGGGGGGGGGGGGGGCGGATTCCGCACCCCCATGTTTTTCGCAGATATCTCCAGAACGGCTGGGAGCAGGCCCATGCAATTTTGGGAATTTTCCTAGAATTGAATACCGGATTTGGAGTCAAAATTTTGAGTTCTTAACCTGAACAGATGCAGTTCCAGGGCACAGTTTTGGGTGGGTTCGGAGGCGACATTTGGCGATAATACGGAAATGCGATCTTCACGGTTTCTTCCAAACTGCCTCAAGTATGAAGGAGTTACATCGGTTTACAGTGATTGCAACAAGTGCAAATTAGTTGATGTTAATGAAATATCATAAAAATTGCATGGCAGAGGCGGTTTCAGGGGCTTGAAGGGGGGGGGGGGGGGGGGGGGGGGGGTTCCAGGAAGTATTCAATGCTTGGCTGGAAGCCAATAGAGTGATGTAAGGGGCATTTATAGCTATCAAGATGTGAAAGATAGCTTCTGCTTCCATTATTTGCATAATTTATTACATATAGAGTTTCAGGGGCGTGTTCAGGCACATGAAAAGGGGGTTGACTGGCATGGTGATGACGATATGCCAGCGATAACGACGCAATAGACGGTTAGCTTATAATGATATATGCACATGAGGCCAGAAAAGGGAATACAGACATTTTTTGCAGGGGCGCGCTCAGGAATGGAAGAAAGGGGTCATATTATTGCAAGGAAACTAAGAGGCATGGGCGTACAATGACATAACATACTGCAGTTTTCGGATGAAACACGCACCACAGGGTACTCTACGAACGATTATAAGATAATAAGCGAGTCCAGATAGGGTAAAAAGGGGGGTAAGCAATGTGAATTGAAGTTGTAAGTGAAATAGTCCCTGTTGACTATTTAGTATCATAATAGCGGATAATATACTTATAAAAAGGTATTGTGCCTCCCCAGTTTGAATGCCGGATACGCCCATGAAGAACTACAACATGCAAAAAGGAACTATCTACGATCAGTAACTTATTTATAGTGCTGGGTAGCAACTTGTCTGCGGTTAATATTTTTTTCCAATTTTACCTCCCTTTTTCACTAACCTGGTACCGCCTATGGCAAAAAATATGATTTATAACTGTTTTGTCTAATGTTACAATAACATTCCATTTCGTTTATTAAAAAAAAGAGTTTTATTACGCATTTACTTCACCCCAGATTGAGTGACCTGCACACGCCTATGATTTTTTTTATTTTCAAATGTCACCGTCATATAGCAATTTCAAATTCAATCTCTATCGATTCCTATTGGTTGCGTTAAAATCGGTTGATAAACATGACAGCTATGTTGGATACAAAATACAACTAAAATTTGTTGTTTTGCCCCCGGTTGCCCTCCTTTCAAAATATTATATTTGGTTGATTATTTATAAATGTAGCTCGTGTTGAGGGGAACCAAACACCGTTTCATTTTTGAAAATCGGACGGATAGATCTCGAGATCTCCGGGGGGGGGGGGGCGGAATCCGCTCCCTGTTATAAATAGGGGTAGCCAGGAGCCTGTTACAAATAGGGTTAAAGTGACATTGACACCTTTCTGAAAGTTGTCAAATATACGCCGGTTGTACCCGAAAATATGAAGTAAGTGCTGCTGAAAACGATGGTGGTATTTTTTATCTCTCTCGAAAAGACACTTAGCTTGAAATAAATTAAGTTATTTAAATTTGGGATGATGACGTCATATTGAGCTTTAGAGCTATACAGAGCGCTGTTCGGCGGCCGGCTCTCGCGAGAGTGCTCACCGACGTCACACAGGGCAGTGTCGTCATAATGAGTGACGTCAGCTCGCGGCCGCCGAACACCGGCGAGCAAACCCGTTAGCAAGCCATGCTAGCGCTCTTTTCAATCGCTGGAATGCCGCTCGCGCGCGAGCACGTGACGTCACGTAAGGGGGCACGCGTACATGAAACTGTGCGCGTGTCGTCATCATTTGCTCGCTCCTGATTGGTGAATCGCACGGTGCTAGGCAACCTGCGAGCCCACTAGCACTGGCTAGCGTGAGAGCCGGCAGCCGAACAGGGCTCAGAAATCCTTTACGATGCCAAAGTATGGCACAATTTTTTCGAGACAATTCTGGCGCTTTGAATACAAAACCAACCAACCATTGAAACGCATGCGTCTTCGTACACCACCGTCAAACTAGGAGCAGATTTATATCAAACTGTAGTTTGATATTTGAGGCATATCGATTTCGCTGAAAATTGATACACTGACCATATCCGATATTCTGATCACGAATCCAATGTTTTTGATCTGGGATTGTTTCGTATCTTCCACCCACCGGGAAGGTCCACCGGGATGTCGATTTCGCTGAAATTTGGTACACAAACCATATCCGATGCGCTGATCACGAATCCAATGTTTTTGGTCTTGAATTTTCGTATCTTACGAAATACGGACGGTCATACATACATACGAAGGCCGCCGGGTATCTTGATTTCGCTGAAAATTTGTGTATGTTGTGTAAAAATTGGGGTACAGACCATACCTAGGACACTGATCACGAAATCTTCCGTTTGATATTTCGGCATGATTTTATTTCGCAGACAGTGTAATGCTTTCTACATTTATTTTCGTATCGCAGTGCAGAACACAGTTAACAGTATCATGCACCACATTGTGCCCACCCTTGACTAGCCAGATGCAACAACCTGATCAACTATTATCAGACCGAAATGTGCTTCTTTGACGAATAATGCGACAAAATGCATCCTTTGGTTACCGAAACCACACGACAGTCCCTATTCAGCCTTTAACGAGCAAAATAAAAAAGTACCGTACAACACAGCCATCCATATTATTTAAATCAGAACGATCTGCTTCAGGCAAAAACGCAGGTGAAGGGAAGTAGGCCGGCCGGAAGCGGGCGGCCACCTTACTGCGCTCGGTCAGCTAGCCAGCCTTGCCTGCCTCCTCCGAGGGACGCTTGGCTTGGCCGCTGAGCTCGGCTCCGACTCGGACTGGGGCAGACGCTTCTGCACCGCCTGTGGATAGAGGGGCGGTCAGCTCATGGGGAGGGAGGAGGGGGGGGGGGGGGGCTCAGGTCATGGCTCGACCACACCAACATGCAGTACAACAACCAGCGTACAACAACCAGGGTCAGACACAGCAGCAGGTCACAGGGGTCAGACACAGCGGCAGGTCACACGGGTCAGACACAGTGGCAGGTCATACGGGGTCAGACACAGTGGCAGGTCACACAGGGTCAGACACAGTGGCAGGTCACACGGGGTCACACACAGTGGCAGGTCACATGGGGTCAGACACAGTGGCAGGTCACACAGGGTCAGACACAGTGGCAGGTCACATGGGGTCAGATACAGTGGCAGGTCACACGGGGTCAGACACAGTGTCAGGTCACACAGGGTCAGACACAGCAGCAGGTCACAGGGGTCAGACACAGCGGCAGGTCACACGGGTCAGACACAGTGGCAGGTCATACGGGGTCAGACACAGTGGCAAGTCACACAGGGTCAGACACAGTGGCAGGTCACACGGGGTCACACACAGTGGCAGGTCACACAGGGTCAGACACAGTGGCAGGTCACACGGGTCAGACACAGTGGCAGGTCACACGGGTCAGACACAGCGGTAGGTCACACGGGTCAGACACAGCGGTAGGTCACACGGGTCAGACACAGTGGCAGGTCACACAGGGTCAGACACAGTGGCAGGTCACACGGGGTCACACACAGTGGCAGGTCACATGGGGTCAGACACAGTGGCAGGTCACACATGGCCAGACACAGTGGCAGTTCACACATGGTCAGCTGACGCAGCGGCATGTCACACGGGGTACAGATACAGATACAGACTTTTATTAAGGTCGTCCACATGTGCCTGTGGCTATTAGAACCTCTCGTCATAAGTTAAAAACACAGGAAACATGGTCAGAACAAGCATACAATGAAATCACACAAGTAAAAACAAAAATAAAAAACACTGACACACGCAAACACATACACACACTCATGCAATCAGTCAAATACAACCCGCCGGCATGACGGTGAGAAGCGCCGGGCCGGTCAGCCCGGTGCCCGCGGAGCGGCAGCGAGATGTCGCCGCACCCGGCGACGAAACAGCGGCACGGGCAGTCCCACAAGGTCGCGTGGCAGAGCGTTATACTGCGCTGGTCCCCGGCAGGCAAAAGGCCGCCGTCCCATCTCCGTGCGATACCGGGGAACAAACAGCATGTGGTCCTGTCGCATGGCCCGCTCGGTAGCGCGGGCCTCTGCCACAGTGGACAGACTCGCAGCCAGCTGTTCGGCTCGCCGCAGCAGCGCACCTTGTGCGTGAGGCAGTGTGTGGTAAGTGGCCATGCCCTCCGCTCCGAGCCACCCCAGCCTCCCCAGCAGATCCGATACATGGTCGTACTTCCGTCGGCCAAAAAGTATTCTAGCAGCATAGTTTATGATTTTCTGAAGCCGACAGAAGTTTCCCTTCTTGCCGTTACCGTATACCGAGATACAGTACCGGATCTGCGAGAAAACCAGGGCGTTGATCAGCGCGGAGAGCACGGCCGTTGGCAGGTGCCCCCTCAGATGCGATAGACCAGTCAAAACTCCGAAGCAGCGCTGTGTTACGGTAGAGACATGGCGGTCCCAGCATAACGAGCGGTCAAATGTGAGACCTAGGTTTTTGGCTTCTGAAATGGGGATTAAATCCTGATCGCAGAATTTTACTTTGATGTCATGTACAGTGCGCAGATTTTGAGAGCTGCTCAGAAGCATCAGTTGAGTCTTGGCGGCATTTACTTTCAATCCATTTGCTTGAAACCAGTTATCGAGAGAGGCTAAGGCCCCCTACATGCGAGTGATGACTTTGTGAATCTCAAAATCTGCCGCTGGCCAAAATTTGGGTGTTTTCAGCATATTGGACAACCGCTGCGTCCTCGGCAAACAGACATAGATCGTTTGCGAAGACGCAGTAGAGAGAGGGCCTAGAGATGAGCCTTGAAACACACCGATGCTGTTGGGCAGCGGGAGGGAAGTTTTTACTCCACCCAGACCGTCAGTGAGGCTGACACTCTGGGTGTGGTTACGCAAATAGGCAGAGAACCAGGACGTGTCAATTCCGTGAAGTGATAATTTTGAAAGGAGTTTTGAATGATCTATCACATCGAAACATTTACTCAAATCCAGCAAGCAGAGAAGGGAAACTTCTCCGTGGTCAAAGGCAGATAGGATTTGGTCGGAAATTGAGGTCAGCGCGGTTTCAGTCGAGTGACGAGACCGGAAACCGTGCTGACTGGAAGAGAGGAGGTGGTTATCTGATAGGTATTTGTAAAGCTGCTGGTGTACAGCGCGCTCTACGATTTTGGCTATGATTGGAACAATGGATATAGGACGGAAGTTGGATGGGTCAGAAAGATTGCCGAATTTGTGAATAGGATGGACTAGGGAATGTTTCCAGGATTCAGGAACGTCGGGCTGGGTTATGCTGGAGTTGACCAAATGCAGGAGCACCCACCCAACCGAGTCAAAGCAGGCACGAATCATCCGTATACTGATGCCGTCATCATCGCAGGCCGGCGAGGCACTCATCCCAAACACAACGGCCCGCAGCTCCGCCAGTGACAACTGCATCAGCACAACAGAACAGGCACCGACACGCGGCAGACGACAGGCTATGGCCGGCGTAGGCCCTAAACGCTTCACCTTCTCAGCCACACGCGGACCCACGCCGACAAAATAACGACTTAGGTCGTCCGGTGTGACGTCTGGCAGCTTACGGGCGGCTCGTTTGCTGCCGACGACAGGTCTAATCAGTCGCTACATCGACTCCCGTCTACCCTCACGGATGCGCCGCTCCACATCCTGGCGAGTATCATGCCTAATCGCAGAACGCACGGCTCGGTTTGCATCACGATACTGGGTTGACCCGTGACCAAACGCTGCTCGCGCCACAAAAATACGGGTAAGACGCATTGGCAGGTCACACAGGGTCAGACACAGTGACAGGTCACACGGGTCAGATATAGTGGCAGGTCACACAGGGTCAGCTGACGCAGCGGCATGTCACACAGGGTAAGACACATGGTAGCACACTTTCTGTCAGTGCACCATGTTATGTACAGTATGACGTCACAGCATCATATGGTAACATCCGAAAAACAGAGGCATTGTGCACCAGGGCAGCATTTTCATATTTCTTCTGACGAAGCCGTTATTATTATAAATAGGTATTTATTTATTTGTTTATTGTACATCATGGGTCCGTCCCCGGAACATGGCCAGGGCCAACGGGGCTATTCTTGAACCCGAGTCAAAACAATACGAGCATGGGCACAATATGGGTAAAACTCTCACACAAGACACACACCATACAGAGGTCAAGGCTAATAACAGGACAGTTTAAAAACGAAGATAAAAGCCATACGAGTAGAAACAAAAATATATATATAAGATCGCGGCGAATGAATGAAGACGAGCGAGTCAGGCAGGTGAGGAACTCAAGTGAAGTTTAAGAGAATGCTTGAACTGTGATACCGACATGGTCGAGAATTCGGGCGGTAGTGCATTGTAACGGTCGACGGCACGATATGCGAACTGTCGCTTTCCGGCAGCCGTCCCGCGGATGCGAGGAAGGCTGAGTAAATGGTCTTGTCGAGTACTTCGTACCCGATCAGGCTGCTCTCGGTTCGTGTGAAATTTGCAAGCCAGTGACTCTGGTTCACCCATTGACCGGATCTTGTGCAGGAGAGTGAGGGAATGGTGGGTAGACATGTCATTGGAGTTCAACCAGCCCAGGTTCTCCCGCACGCCAGAGATGTGGTCGTATTTTCTCTTACCGGAGATGACACGGGCGGCAAAGTTAATGATTTTTTGCACTGCAGCCATGTTTTTGGCGAAACCATTTCCGTACACCGACAGACAATACCTGACGTGCGAGAAAACCAGGGCGGATACGATGGTAGTCAGAGTGCTGGAGGGGAGATAATGACGAATGTGGGAGATGGCGGACAGGACTCCGACACACCTCCGAGACAGCTGAGTGACATGCGGTTCCCAAGATAGATATCGGTCGAACGTGACACCGAGGTTTCTGGCTTCACTGCAGGTAGCCAATGTCTTTTCACGAAACTGAACTGTGAACGAGGGCATGCTGCGCATGTTTTGCCTAGTGCCCAGGGGAATAAGCTGAAATTTTGACTCGTTCACTTTAAGACCATTAGCGAGAAAATAGGCGTCGAGCGAAGCAAGACAGGCTTCAATGTCATCAACCATGACCGAAATAGCAGATTTTTGACCGGATACCAGAACCTGAGTGTCGTCGGCGTATTGTACAACAAAAGCGCCGCCAGCATGCAGGCTAAGGTCGTTTGCAAATAAAGTAAAAAGGAGGGGTCCAAGGGATGAACCCTGAAATACCCCCTGGCTGATCGGACGCGAGGAAGAAATATGTGAATCGGAAAGACGAACACTTTGAGAGTGACCAGAGAGATACTCAGCAAACCAAGTGGTGTCGATGCAGTTAAGCTGCAATTTTGTGAGTAATTTCGAATGGTCGATGACATTAAAGCATTTGCTGAGGTCAATGAGACAGAGCAAAGCAATTTTGCCTTCATCCATAGCAGTAAACGCACGATCGGAGATGTCAAGCAGAGCTGTCTCAGTAGAGTGACGGGGTCTGAATCCATGTTGGGAAGGAGAAAGGAGGTGGTTGGATTTCAGGTAATTGTGAAGCTGAAGCTGCACAAGCTTCTCAACTATTTTTGTAATGGCAGGAAGGATGGAGATAGGACGGAAGTTGGAAGGATTGTTTGGATCGCCTGACTTATGGATGGGATGAACCAGAGCGTGTTTCCATGCGCTGGGTATGTCACAGTGCGTGATGGATGTGTTGATGATGTGTAAAAGAATGGGGCCTAGCGTGTTAAAAGATAGCTTAATGACCCTGATGCAAATCCCGTCTGTGCCACAAGCTGATGAGTTTCGCGTGCTAAGAATTGTGTGATGTAGATGTTCAAGGGTGACCGGCTGTAACGTAAAAGCGCATGCGCCTACACGGGGCAGTCTGATGGGAACCTCAGCTAGGTTAGGTTAGGTTAGGTTGCATTAATACATTGGACAACTTATTTACGCTATAGGGTTAGGTTTTGTCTACAAGATGGTCTGGGGGCAACATATCCCAGTAGGGCTGCAGCGCAGTGAGCGGATTGTTCTAAGCGTTGGTCCCTGCAACCGTAATTGCTGTAAAGGTTAGGTCAGGTTTGATTATGTTATTATAATTGTTTCCAGACACACCCTGGTTAGGTTTAACAGCTTCGTCAGAATAAATATGGAAATTTTGCTGTGGTACACAATGCAGCTGCTTTTCTGATGTTACCATATGCTGCCATACTGTGAAATTCACGACGCACTGACAGGTACCTACCTTAGTCGAAGATTACCTACCTGTATCATTTTTGGTCAAATAATCTTATATTTCCATAATTTATAATTTTGCTCACTGAACAATGAACATCATCACTAGCAAACATATTGATAGAACACCACTGGCGGATACAGTTGCAGTGGAATACCAGTGGGCATAGCCCCTGCCAAATGTGAAAAAAATGCAGAAAATTGGCATGTTTCAGCATTTTATATACAATACAAGCAACCTTTATGTGGTGAAATGGTTTGAAATCCTCCTCAGGGTATCCTCCTCAGGGTACAAGTACAATTATCTCCTTTCAATTTTTTTAATGTGTCAAAACCTTCTTTTCAATCTTAAGATAATAAATAGTATGTGGCACATTTTCCCACTCAATTTTTTCCAAAGGTATCCGTCATAGGCGTCTGATTACCCAAACAATTTCTCCTAATGCTAATCAAGTGGCCTTTTGTCTGGCTTATGCTCTTGTGATATTTTAAAAGATAATCACAGCATAATTAGTGAATACGTTGATAGGAAAATAGGAACCTGTTGGGACGTTGGCTGTTGGTAAATGAAATAGCATGACGACTCACCTGTATGTACACCGTAATACAAATATTCAAAATATTTGATTCGCCACACAACACATGGCATTCGAGGCATACCTGATTGCTCTTAAATTGAAATTATTGACTTAAAAAGATTCGAACTGGCCAAATGTTGATGGCACGGCGTAACACATCAATCAACAATCAAACATCGTGATTCGCGATCATAGAAAGTCAAGGTTTCTTTCTAATCAAGTACACCCGGCCATAACGAGAGCTGACGTCATCGGTAGAAAACTCTATATAAGGGTGGGCCTTACTAAGGCCCAAATTTTAAAATCACAATTGAATTTCTCTTAGACCAGATAACTGTGTTTGTGTTCAATGTTACCGCCCCCCCCCCCCTAAGTTTCACTCCATGGCCACGAACTTAGTTATCTCAACTAAAAACTAGTGTTAAGTTGGGAATGTCCCTTTAAGGTGTACATTGCTGTTCTGCACTATGATAATGTTCCTGTCATTGCATAATATACCACCATGCACCATTTTTTAACTCGGATTTGGCTAGCTTTGGTGTCAGTGTCAAGATTTTGTGTCCTTGTTGACGATTGCTGATAAGACAAATGGGAATGTACCAGTGTTCGTCACGGGCCCACCAACCCCCAGCCCAGCCCGGCCCAGGCCCATGAACACCAAGCCCAGGCCCGGACCAGGCCCGGTCAAATTTATAATATTGAGGCCCAGGCCCAGTCCGGCCCGTTCAGATTAAGCATATCAATATTTTCAAAAAATTTGCAATCACTATTCTAGCATATTTACTTGTATACTATAAATGTGAACCAATTAACCAACTATGCTAACCAAAAACAAACAAAAAGCCACAGCCACAGCAACAGTGTGTTGTGGTTGAAATATTTTTTTCAGCTCTGACCTGAGCTTCAACATTCTCAGCCCAGGCCCGTCCAGAGCCCGATGATTTCCTTAAAGTTGAGGCCCAGCCCAGGCCCAGCCCAGGCCCAGCCCAGGCCCCGTCCATGGCCCATAGGGCCGGCCCAGCCCGTGACGAACTCTGGAATGTACCTATACCAATGTCCTTCTTTTTCTGTTAGCTCTTTAAATTTGTCTGCAAACTTTGAACTAATACTGTTACCGGACCGGATTGAACCGGTTCAGCTTGTGATTCATCTGCCGCATTGGATTGGGTCAGGATCAGAGGCTTACGGATTCGGATCGGACCGGATCAGAGGCTTAAGGACTCGGATCGGACTGGATCAGATGCTTACGGATTCGGATCAGACATGGATCAGGATCAAAGGCTTATAGATTCGGATCGGACTGGATCAGGATCAGAGGCTCACGGATTCGGATCGGACTGGATCATTGCAAATTAATCCGATTGGTACCCTGGTAGTCGGCATACATGGAGAACTAAGATTGTTGCGAGATTGCATGTATATTATTACAGACATCGTGAATCATAATAAGGAAGAGAGTGGGTGATGGAACAGGTCCCTGCGGTAAGCCCTGCTGTTGTTCGATACGATCAGAGAGGGTATTGCCGCAGCGCACTGTGAAAGATCGGTTAGAAAGAAAACTGATGATGAACTTCGCAAGTCTTCCGCAAACTCCAAGTCAGTGTAGTTTTAACAGAACCGCAGATTTGTGAACTTTATCGAAAGCGGCTTTTTATTATATATATTATTTATCGAACCCCCATTTTTTTCAGATCTAAAAATAGAGCCGTTGTGATTTGTCGTTTTTGAAAACCTCGTTGCACTGAGTCAATTAAGGAAATCTGGCTGTCAGCAGAGCATCGAGAAGGCCGGAAGTCTTGCTGGAAAGGAGAAAGGGCATTCTGGGTTTCTAAACATACCTTGAGTCGGTTGTTAACGATACGTTCAAAAAGCTTTGGTGCACAGCTGGTAAGTGATATTGGTCGATAACTTGCAGGATCGGATGGAGGTTTACTCTGCATTAACCCTATTCCCTGCGGGGGCAGATTCTGCCCCTGTGGTTTTGCACTTGTCGCTTCTAAACCGTTAGGCCTAGTGTCTGGAAACTTTGTGACTTTTCCCAACGTTAAATGGCGCGTGTTGTGACAATTTTTTGAAAAAAATCAGGCCAGCAGAGGCGGTGCCAAGCTCCTGTTTTGGGGAGAGTGTTACGAATGCGGTTGTGCGGCGCATACTTCCTTCGTAGTTTGCGGTGCAATACATGCGTCAGAAACATTTTCAATGCAATATGCATCATACATACTGGGATTATACATGTTTGTTGGCAGAGGCGCACTCGGGTACAACAAATGGGAGGCGATACCTTTCCTCAAATTAGGTCCAACTTCAAATTAGTTAGATGATAAAAGCGTTGCTCGCATGGTACCCCCCACGTTGTTTTCCTGGATCCGCCTATGCACAATATATAAAATTTAACAAATTACAGCAAGTAATGCCCACATGTGACGTTCATGTCGTCCCAAACAATTACGAACAGCACAAATGTGTTATCAGAAAATGCCCCCTCCCCCATTTTACATCTCCTGAATACGCCTATGATTTTCTTTTATATTTATCTTTTGACATATTCAAGACTAGTACATTTGAAGGTCAAAAACGTTTGGGGCATGAAAATCGGTCGAACCACATGGCCGCAATGACCTTTGAAAAA
This sequence comes from Chirona hameri, assembly GCA_036785665.1. NCBI lineage: Eukaryota > Metazoa > Arthropoda > Thecostraca > Balanomorpha > Balanidae > Chirona > Chirona hameri. The sequence goes on from JAXIVJ010014992.1 coordinate 22,525, forward strand.
ACGTATTTATTGCCCCCGGACCCCCATTTTTGAACGAAAAATGAATTTTGGTCCCCTAAAAGAAAGATCCTGTCATGACGAATCGAATGGCGTTTTCTCTATCGAAATCGACTTAGCGGTTCTCGAGATCCCTTGGGGAGAGGGGGGGGGGGGGGGCGAATCCGACACCCCGCAGGTTAACGTAATTTTGGCCGCCCGCAGGGGATAGGGTTAATACTCTGAATAGGTATTAATGTGCTTAAGCTCCAAGTTTGGGGAATGCGCCTTGTTCACATATGTCATTAAAGGCATGTAAAAGATTATCACGCCCGGTCTGGGATAAGTTCTGTAAAAAAATGTGTAGGCAAGCTCATCTGGGCCGACCGAGGTGTTCCCACACTTATATAGGGCCAGTTGCAGCTCATACTCTGCGAAAGGCATACACCTCGCTGTTGTCTGACTCAAAGTTACAGGCGTTAATTGCGTTGTTAAGAAAAGCTATGGTTTCAGGGGAATACTGCGTTGAGGCAGACACGAGTGCGTAATGTCGTGTTACAGGCGTTAATTGCGTTGTTAAGAAAAGCTATGGTTTCAGGAGAATACTGCGTTGAGGCAGACACGTGTGCGGAATGTCGTGGAGAAACGCGTTTGCAACTTCGACCGCTGTGCTAAACTGAATGTTTTGTATGCATAGATGGAGTATTTTGTAGTTTGGGCGCGTTTTTTCGTGAAGGATTTAATAAGTGACCATATTTAAGAAAGGATTGAATTGAAAACCGATTGAATTGATTGGAATAATCTGCTCAACTGTCTCGTTTTGCTTTTTTGATAGTCTCCTTGGCTTCATAACGCGCTCGGCGAGCGGCCTCCTCGTGCGTGCAGACGCAGTGTCGGAATGCCTGCTCTGCCCTGCGCAGCGTCGGAATGCTCGCTCTGCTCTGCGCAGCGTCGGAATGCTCGCTCTGCCCTGCGCCGCGTCGGAATGCTCGCTCTGCCCTGCGCCGCGTCGGAATGCTCGCTCTGTCCTGCGCCGCGTCGGAATGCTCGCTCTGCCCTGCGCAGCGTCGGAATGCTCGCTCTGCCCTGCGCCGCGTCGGAATGCTCGCTCTACCCTGCGCCGCGTCGGAATGCTGGCTCTGCTCTGCGCAGCGTCGGAATGCTCGCTCTGCCCTGCGCAACGTCGGAATGCTCGCTCTGCTCTGCGCAGCTTCGGAATGCTCGCTCTGCCCTGCGCCGCGTCGGAATGCCTGCTCTGCCCAGCGCCGCAAGGCGACTGCCCGTTGACATTCCATGTTCCATCCAGGCGCATGTTTACGCTCCGGTGCACGCCGGGTACGGAGAATATTCTGATGCGCGGACAAGCGTGTTTTTATATATATTTTTCTCTCGAGAGATGGCGATGGATCAGGGGGATGTACTGCATCGATACTATTGCTAAAGGCCGAACAATCCGCTTTGTGTGCATTCATACAGCATTTCATTAATTAATTCATACATACAGCGAGGAAGAAAATTATAATCAGTTTGCCCTGAATGTGTTTCAAGCAAAAGGTGAATAGGATAGTGGTCACTGAAACAGGAATCAGACTGAACTTGTTAAGAATAATATGGGGTGATGGAGGAACTCACTAGGGATAAATCAATAACAGAATGTGATACGGTGTTCGCGGTGACTACTATCCCGCGCACTGCAGGGGCTTTGCGCCGAACACGAACTGCAGGGGGGTTGATTTCCGCCGCCCCCTGAGATCTCGAAAACTACGCAACGTAGCGAGAAGCGGAAAAAGGCATTTGATAGCTTCACACATGTTCTATCGAAAGTATTTCAGTGTTTTTGTTTAATTCAGGTCAAAATTGAGGTCACCAGAGGTCATCAAAGGTCAAATTTTCCAGTTTTTCCTGTTTTAGGACATCACTCCAGAAATTCCCATATATCCCAGATACGATGATAGTTAGAAACAAACGGAAAAAAGCAAACGCCAGCCAGTGAAATTTGTAATCGCTGAGGTGTCCTCAGATTTGATCTCAGGTCAATATTTGAGGCTCCAGAGGTCAAAAAGAAAGAAAAAATCAGTTTTTTTGCTAAATCGTTTTTTGCAATTAACTTTTTACCTAATCAAAATAACGGAAAACTGTTTACGCCATTGTGTTTATCTTGGCAAAGTGCTTTGAATGATATATATGGTGATCTTGTTAAGTCAACTTAACAATTTGACCTAAGGTCAAGGTCAAGTGGTGACCCAAGTAGGGTATGTTGCATATGGGAAGACGTGTCTCGACGAGACAAACACATTGATGTCTGTTTTACTTCTCTATCTTCATTATGTCGAGAGTTATTGACAAAAAGGTGATGGTGACCTCGCATGACCTCAAATGACCCATAGGGGTCACTGAACAAAACTTACACTTGGATCATCAAGAATATCCTATAATAACATGATCCAGAAGTAATTGGACTAGTGCCATGCATATCCTTGAAATAGGAAGCATTTGTATATTTCCCCATTGACTTATTATGGGGAGGTTACGAAATTGACCTGACCTTAGGTCACCGATATCAAAATTCCGAGAGACACGAATTGTAAGTACTGATGCCCTCATGACATCCTGTAAGTTTCAACCTGATCGGTGAAAAACTCTGGCTTTGGCACAACTGCAAACATTTTTAGTGGTGGGGTCACTTGACCTGGTTCTGGTGACCTGACCTGAGATGACCCGATCATATTTTTTTTCTCTCAAAGTGTGCGCAATTGATGTCCTAACAGGTGTATCAAAACCCGGCGGCGCTGCGCGCCGCCGTTTTTTCGCTATCTTTGAAAAACCTGAGGGGTGGGGGGGGGGGGGGCGGAAATCAACCCCCTGCAGTGCGCGGGCTATGTGTATGTGTTTGATCATTACTGCCAAGGAGGTGGTAGTGAACCGCTCGGTTATGACATATCTGAGCCTCCTGTCTCTGCCGCGAGGTGGCAGCACTGTTGAGTTCTTTTGCAGTGGATCTGAGCCGCCTGTCTCTGCCGCGAGGTGCCAGCACTGTTGAGTTCTTCTGCAGTGGATCTGAGCCTCCTGTCTCTGCCGCGAGGTGCCAGCACTGTTGAGTTCTTCTGCAGTGGATCTGAGCCTCCTGTCTCTGCCGCGAGGTGCCAGCACTGTTGAGCTCTTCTGCAGTGGATCTAAGCCTCCTGTCTCTGCCGCGAGGTGCCAGCACTGTTGAGTTCTTCTGCAGTGGATCTTAGCCTCCTGTCTCTGCCGCGAGGTGCCAGCACTCTTGAGTTCTTCTGCAGTGGATCTGAGCCTCCTGTTTCTGCCGCGAGGTGCCAGCACTGTTGAGTTCTTCTGCAGTGGCGGCGCTACCGTCGCCGTACCATACCGTGGCGGCGCTACCGTTCCGTCACTGTAGCCGGAAGGTCTGCATCGCTATCTGGGGCCACATTGACCGAGCACACCTCACTGGGACTTCACCACGACGACACCTCACTGGGACTCCACAACGACGACACTCACTGGGACCTCACCACGACGACACCTCACTGGGACCCCACAACGACGACACCTCACTGGGACCCCACAACGACGACACTCACTGGGACCTCACCACGACGACACCTCACTGGAACCCCACAACGACGACACCTCAATGGGACCCCACAACGACGACACCTCACTGGGACCCCACAACGACGACACCTCTTCACTGGAACCTCACAACGACGACACCTCACTGGGACCTCACAACGACGACACCTCACGGGACCCCACAACGACGACACCTCACTGGGACCCCACAACGACGACACTCACTGGGACCTCACCACGGCGACACTTCACTGGGACCTCAAAACGACGACACCTCACTGGGACCCCACAACGACGACACCTCACTGGGACCCCACAACGACGACACTCACTGGGACCTCACAACGACGACACCTCACTGGGACCCCACAACGACGACACCTCACTGGGACCTCACAACGACGACATCTCACTGGGACCTCAAAACGACGACACTCACTGGGACCCCACAACGACGACACCTCTTCACTGGGACCTCAAAACGACGACACCTCACTGGGACCTCAAAACGACGACACCTCACTGGGACCCCACAACGACGACACCTCTTCACTGGGACCTCAAAACGACGACACCTCACTGGGTCCTCAAAACGACGACACCTCACTGGGACCCCACAACGACGACACCTCACTGGGACCTCAAAACAATGACACTCACTGGGACCCACAACGACGACACCTCTTCACTGGGACCTCAAAACGACGACACCTCACTGGGACCTCAAAACGACGACACCTCACTGGGACCTCACAACGACGATACCTCACGGGGACCCCACAACGACGACACCTCACTGGGACCTCACCACGACGACACCTCACTGGGACCCCACAACGACGACACCTCAATGGGACCCCACAACGATGACACCTCACTGGGACCCCACAACGACGACACCTCTTCACTGGAACCTCACAACGACGACACCTCACTGGGACCTCACAACGACGACACCTCACGGGGACCCCACAACGACGACACCTCACTGGGACCCACAACGACGACACTCACTGGGACCTCACCACGACGACACCTCACTGGGACCTTAAAGCGACGACACCTCACTGGGACCCCACAACGACGACACCTCACTGGGACCCCACAACGACGACACTCACTGGGACCTCACAACGACGACACCTCACTGGGACCCCACAACGACGACACCTCACTGGGACCTCACAACGACGACATCTCACTGGGACCTCAAAACGACGACACTCACTGGGACCCCACAACGACGACACCTCCTCACTGGGACCTCAACACGACGACACCTCACTGGGACCTCAAAACGACGACACCTCACTGGGACCCCACAACGACGACACCTCTTCACTGGTACCTCAAAACGACGACACCTCACTGGGTCCTCAAAACGACGACACCTCACTGGGACCCCACAACGACGACACCTCTTCACTGGGACCTGAAAACGACGACACCTCACTGGGACCTCAAAACGACGACACCTCACTGGGACCTCACAACGACGACACCTCACTGGGACCCCACAACGACGACACCTCACTGGGACTTCACCACGACGACACCCCACTGGGACCCCACAACGACGACACCTCACTGGGACCCCACAACGACGACACCTCACTGGGACCCCACAACGACGACACCTTACTGGGACTTCACCACGACGACACCTCACTGGGACCCCACAACGACGACACCTCACTGGGACCCCACAACGACGACACCTCACGGGGACCCCACAACGACGACACCTCACTGGGACCTGACAACGACGACACCTCACTGAGACCCCACAACGACGACACCTCACTGGGACCCCACAACGACGATGCCTCACTGGGACCTCACCACGACGACACCTCACTGGGACCTCACTGGGACCCCACAACGACGACGCTCACTGGGACCCCACAATGACGATGCCTCACTGGAACCCCACAACGACGACACCTCACTGGGTACTACTTTTTAGTCGTGCTTTCAACAGGCGAAGTTCACACAAATATTGCTATATTCATAAATCCGCTATGGCAAATTTGATCGGAAATTTCGCCCGTACTTACGGGAGGGGCTAAACATTACTTCAACCCAACCAGCTTGGAAAGGAAACCTCAGATGATTACCGAATGGGTGCGAAGCGCCCGTGAGGTTTATCGTCAACTTACTAGACACATTTACATTTGACCGGGCCCGACCCGGTCCGACCCGACCCGACCCGACCCGGCCCGACCCGGCCCGACCCGGCCCGACCCGGCCATACAGACGCTTTTCGGAAGCTAATAACTTCGCAACCACTGCTCCCATTGATATTGGGTCTTCACCTTTCCATAGGTCCATCAAATCAATCTTTTTTTTTGGTATGGTGCGTTCTGATAGAGGTGGTACCACAGCACGTGGCAGTTGGCAAACGCGAACGTCGAAATGAACAAAATACCTTGCTAGTATGATTCTTGATACAAAATGGCTGTATTATTCTAAACATTAATGTATACGCTGAAGCATGCAGCGCTCAGGACGCACTCCCTTTTGGCGGATTTGGAAAGGAGATCATGAACAATTTAATACAACTTAGTTTTTATGCTGGGATGCCTTGCGGCCTGGCAATTTTTCTGAAGGACTAAAATGACTGTGTTACTACCACGTGTGGTCATTTACCGTTTCATATTTTTTTTTTTTTGGGGGGGGGGGGGGGGGGCAGCCCCCCAGGTCCCCCGGTGGCGACGCCCCAGGTTGACAAAAACAAAATAAAAAAGTGGTAGCCGTTTGCCTCCCGCTCAAGTTCCTAGTCATATGGCATGCATTGCAATTTTCGAATCGATAGGTAAAAAGTAATTGAAAACAAATGATCCCAGCAATAATTCGTGAGCCACCCGGCGTGCAATCGGAGAAGTTATTTGTGCTCTGACCTTCTGAAGACGTCCATTCAGCCTAACATCGAGCCAATGACCGTCGTTTCCATACCAACCGAACTACCGAACTTCTCTGGCAGCCGGGGGAGTGGGTCTCTGGCGGACGCCTTTGACGTGTCACCTGCCGCGAGGCAGCCGACTAGACCGCTCTCCACCCCGTTCATTAGATGTCCGACCGCATCCGACACCACCGCCTCTTGAGAACGCCCCGGTCTGAGCCCATGCTGCCCATCACTCGAAATCAATGGTGATGCCAAATAAGTAGGTTATCAGTGGCTGAGATATACACTCTCCACTCTCCATTCCCCACCGCCTTTGCCTCGACAGACAACATCGGCACTGATCAAATTTGTTCGAACGTAATTTGTCAGGTCTCTTACACTACAAGACTCATTAGTCAGAATCAGAATCAGATTTATTATCAGATTTTGTCGCGACCTTACATTTCGGAGGCAATTTTCCCGATGTGAAGAGACACATTTATCACACTTTAGGGAGGCTGTGTCCCGTAACGAGGAGCGTCATGCGCAACAAGCTGATCGTATTACTATCATCTCCACTCTATCTCGATATTGACACACGTTTAATACCGTCTGATATCTCAGGAAATGTAGTCGCGTGGACCAGGGACTCGCATAACATGTTTTTCTGTGGGGGAAAAACCCCCGTAGTCACGGCTCCTGCCCCTACAGTCGAGGTAAAAAAACTGGCCACTGGAGGGGGGGGGGGGGGGGGGGGGGGGGGAGCCTAAACAGGTGATATTTGTTGGCGAGATGCACATTTTAACTGTGCTTTGCAAGTTATAGGCCAGGGATGTAGGACCCTATTTTGTTGAGGTTGCTTCAACCCCCCCCCCCCCCACCAACCCCCAACTTGGACGAGGAAGTTGGTCAAATCCCGGGATAAATCTGTATTTTTGTGGATTTTCATGGTACTTTAACCCGCGAGTCACTGGGGGGGGGGGGCTTTCTTTAGCCCCCCCTTAGGAATATTAGGCATATCTCAATAACTAATGCAGATATCGACGCCAAACTTGCAGTACCTATCCGGGCATCATTTTCACACATTATAAGAAAAAAATATAAAAAATCGTCAGATTTTTTATCACACTTTAGGATATCACACTTTATCACACTTTAGGATTTTTTTATCACACTTTAGGGAGGCTGTGTGATATTTTTTTATCACACTTTAGGATATCACACTTATCACACTTTATGATTTTTTTATCACACTTTAGGGAGGCTGTGTCCCGTAACGAGGAGCGTCATGCGCAACAAGCTGATCGTATTACTATCATCTCCACTCTATCTCGATATTGACACACGTTTAATACCGTCTGATATCTCAGGAAATGAGATATCAGATATAGTGAATTTATGTGATTTTTTTTATATATATAGTGAATTTAGTGACGTCACTAAACACGATTTTGACACCAAAATCGGCTAAATTTTGCCAGGCCCTACAAATGCCGCATATGAAGCAAAATGCAATCGAAAAACGCTAAAAGGTAGAACATTGCAAGGGCTACAAACCGGCTATCTCGAAATTTCGAAACATTTGGGTTTTGACCCCCCCCCAAAAAAAAACAACCTTTTTTGAAAAAATGCTCACAAAATCAAATTTTTCAAAGATATTGAAAAAACCGGAATATATATCAGATAGCAACATATGGGCAACTACCATACCTAATTTCAAAATTATATCATCTTTTTTTACTTTTATGACATAAAGTATGGGTAAATCATGACGTCAGATTTTGAAATTGCGTTTTTTGGATTTTATTGACCGGATACAGACAAATAAATGCCAGCACTGTTTTCTTTAGATAAATCTGATATAGAAACATGCCTTTTTTATTTCGATTTATCAATTTCAAATTTTGACCTTCAGTGACCTGAACTTGACCTGAACTTGACACTAACTTCACGTAAATGAAGTCAGGTGGTAAAATGACTTCTACTATCGAATTATACGCGTAAAAGCATCCATAAACCATGTGCTGCATGACTTTCGTAGATATTTTGTGTGTAGTAACCTTTTGTGACCTGACCTTGACCTTGCTCTTTTCCAACACTCTCACTGTAGCTCATGTGGGATATGTATCATACATTTGACATCACTTTAGGTGATTATAGGCGTAATCGAAGGCCATGGATGGCAAGTATTGTCCATAAACTCAAATACCTCGATTTTGACGTTTGACTTGACCGTGACCTGACATGTGACCTTAATTTGAATTTTTTAAAGTTTGCGTTAGGCTTCTCTCATTGAGCGCTTTCGAATGCCGCCTTGCGCGTCCCGCTGAAATCATTGGTTCTGAAGATACCAGGGGGGGCTAAAAAAAAAGCCCCCCCCAGTGAGTCGTGTTACAGAATATACCCCAGTGACTGCCGGGTTAACCCTATTTGAAACAGGGGGCGGATTCCGCCCCCCCCCCCTCATGTTTTTTCGCAAATATCTCCAGAATGACTGTGAGCAGGCCCATGTAATTTTGGGACTTTTCATAGAATTGAATACCGCATTTGGATTCAAAATTTTGAGTTCTTAACCTGAACAGAGGCGGTTCCAGAGCACAGTTTTGGGTGGGTTCGGAGGCGATATTTGGCGATAATACGGAAATGCGATCTTCATGGTTTCTTCCTAACTGACTCAAGTATGAAGGAGTTACATCGGTTAACGGTGATTGCAATAAGTGAAAATTAGTTGATGTTAATGAAATATCATACAAATTGCATGGCAGAGGCGGTTTCAGGGGCTTGAAAAGAGGGGGGGGGGGGGGGGGTTCCAGGAAGTATTCAATGCTTGGCGGGAAGCAAATAGAGCAATGCAAGGGGCATTTATAGCCATCAAGATGTGAAAGATAGCTTCTGCTTCCATTATTTGCATAATTTATTACATATAGAGTTTCAGGGGCGTGTTCAGGCACATGAAAAGGGGGGGGGGGGTTACTGGCATGGTGATGACGATATGCCAGCGATAACGGCGCAATAGACGGTTAGCTTATAATGGGATATGCACATATGAGGCCAGAAAAGAGAATGAAGCCATTTTTTTTTGCAGAGGCGCGCTCAGGAATGGAAGAAAGGGGGTCATATTATTGCAAGCAAACTAAGAAGCATGGGCGTACAATGACATAAGATACTGCAGTTTTCGGATGAAACACGCACCACAGACTCCTCTACGAACGATTATAAGATAATAGGCGAGTCCAGGTAGAATAAAAGGGGGGTAAGCAATGCGAATTGAAGTTGTAAGTGAAATAGTCACTGTTGACCAGTTAGTATCATAATAGCGGATAATATACTTATCAAAAGGTCTTGCGCCACCCAAGTTTGGATCCTGGATACATCTATGATGAATTACAACATGCAAAAAGGAACTATCTACGATCAGTAACATATTTATAGTGCTGGGTAGCAACTTGTCTGCGGTTAATATTTGTTTCCAATTTGACCTCCCTTTTTCACTAACCTGGTACCGCCTATGGCAAAAAATATGATTTGTAACTGCTTTCTCTAATGTCACAATCACATACCATTTCATTTATAAAAAAACATAAAAAATGGTTTTATTACGCATTTACTTCACCCCATATTGAGTGACCTGCACACGCCTATCATTTTGAATGTTCAAACGCCGCCGTCATATATCAATTTCCAATTCAATCTCTATCGATTCGTATTAGTTGTCGATAAAATCGGTCGATAAACATCAAAACTATATTGGATCAAAAATACCACTAACATTTGTTGTTTTTGCCCCCCTTTTGCCCCCCTATCAAATGTTTTATTATTATTTAGAAATGTAGATCGTGTTGAGGGGAACCAAACACCGTTTCATTTTTGAAAATCGGACGGGTAGATCTCGAGA
>JAXIVJ010014993.1:5000-15000 GCA_036785665.1 Chirona hameri
CGTCGTGTCGGTCCCGCCGATGATACCGACGTCCGACCGCCGTCGCGACCGATGATCCGTGCCGTGGTCGGCCGACGTCCGAGCGGAGAGGAAGAGGCTCTCACAGCAGCCGCCGGGCCGCCGGCCACACGTGACGGTCAGCGGTACGAGCGAGCGACACGCGGAACGTGACGGTCAGTGGTACGAGGCGACACGCGGAACGTGACGGTCAGTGGTACGAGGCGACACGCGGAACGTGACGGTCAGTGGTACGAGGCGACACGCGGAACGTGACGGTCAGTGGTACGAGGCGACACGCGGAACGTGACGGTCAGTGGTACGAGGCGACACGCGGAACGTGACGGTCAGTGGTACGAGGCGACACGCGGAACGTGACGGTCAGTGGTACGAGGCGACACGCGGAACGTGGACGGTCAGTCGGTACGAGGCGACACGCGGAACGTGACGGTCAGTGGTACGAGGCGACACGCGGAACGTGACGGTCAGTGGTACGAGGCCGACACGCGGAACGTGGCGGTCAGTGGTGGAGTTGTCGCAGCGTGTCTGCAGTGAACTGTGGAGACCCCGCGGCCAGTGAGTGAGTGTTTACTGGGCTGGTTTATTCATACTTAACACGCGCCCTGGAGGGCCTCTGCTAATTACACGCCCTGGAGGGGGGGGGGCGGATTTCGCCCCCCCCCTATGATCTCGAAAACCACGCAACGTAGCGACAAGCGGGAAACGACGTTAGATAGCTCGAGACAAGCTCTTTTGAAAGTATTTCGTTCATTTTGTTTTTCAGGTCAATATTGAGGTCACCAGAGGTCATCAAGGGTCAGATTTTCAAGTTTTCAAGACTTCGGTTCGAAACCCCCAAATATCTCGGGAACTGTGATAGTTAGCAGCAAACGGAAAAAAAACAATCGAAAGTCATTGAAAAATGCAATCGACACAGGTGTCCTCAGATTTGAGCTCAGGTCAATAGTTTAGGCTCCAGAGGTCATCGAATGTCAAAAAGGTGATTTTGTTTTCAAAAATGTTTTCCCCAAAAACTTTTTACCTAATAAAGATAAAGCAATAATGTTTACACCATCGCGTGTGTCTTGTGAAGGCGCTTCGAATCATATTCATGGTGACCGGGTTAGGTCAACTGATAAATTTGACCTCAGGTCAAGGTCAAGTGGTGACCCAAGTTGGTCATGTTGCATAATGGGAGACGTGTCTCGATGAGACAAACATATTGGCACCGTTTTCTCTTCTCTATCTTCATTATGTCGATAGTTATTGATAAAACCGTGTTGGCGGTCACAAAATTGACCTGACCTTAAGTCACCGATATTAGAAATCCGAGATAAAACAAATTGTTGGTATCTATGACCTTATGAAGTACTTGCAAGATTGAAACCGATCGACGTAAAACTGTGGCTGTGGTACTACTGCAAACGTTTTGGAGTTGAGGTCATCACGTGACTTGGTCTGGTGACCTGACCTGAGATGACCTGAGGCCAAGAATTTTACATAATGCGGGAAGTTCATTTCTAAACAGGTATAAAAAAGGGCGGCGCTGCGCGCCGCCGTTTTTGCGCTATCCTCGAAAAACCGGAGGGGTGGGCGGATTTCGCCCCCCCTTCAGGGCGCGTGTTAAGGAACTATAAGTCAGTCAAAAATAAAGATATTGCTATGAAATTTATTTTGGATTCTCCATATGTGGTTCTCCAACATATATTCAGTAAAAAAAAATGGTGTCAAAAATCACCAATTTCAAAATTCGAGATTGCAGTTTGATATAAAATTTGATTTCCCTTTGTTGAGGGGGAGGGGGGTAGTTTATCTTAAAATGTCGCCATTTTACAGCTGCTTAAAATTTGGTCTATTTTATCGCTAAATTCGCGTAAAGTGACGTCACAAAATGGAGTATATCTTAAACAAATCGACTAAATAGCTTGACATTTTATTTCGCCGACGCATGGGTGGATCCAGATGGGGAACACGGGTTCATGTCCCCTCCCCCCCTCCTCCCAAACCACCTGCAATTGGAGCAAATGTGACACATTCCTGAGATAATGTAAATTATAAGCAACTTTTACAAAAGAAAGTTTGTTTTAAATCAGTTATCGATGCACAACCAAGTGAAATCCGATGAGTATTCAGAATTGTGTGATTCTTTTGTTTAGTTTTGGAAGTGATTCTCCCCCCAAAAAAAACCTTACCATCCATCCTGGATCCGTTCTTGAGCCGACGTAGAATTGATGTGGACGAAGTACTGAAAGTTTCTGGTTGATATCTTGAACGGTTTTTTAAGTTATCGCAAATATTCGATAGGGGCTATATTTATCCCCCCGCCCCCCTCAATGGTGCCTGGTGGGTTAAGGTCTGTCTCGACGAGTGATGTTTTTTCCTCTTTTAGTATGTTTTTTTAGGCTTTCAGCTTTTCAGCATAAAAAAACATTTTATTTGTTATTGATGGATTGATTTTATAGAGTGTAGTGCTTGTGCGAGGAACATACTTGATATAATAAATAAACTAAAAACATGACCTTTTCCTCAAAAATGTGAAAATCCAATGTTATCTATAATAACAATAATAACATTTTGATAACATTGGATTTTCACATTTTCGAGGAAAAGGTCATGTTTTTTAGTTTATTAATTATATTTGATTGATTGATTGATTTATTAATAAGCTTTTGTTGATTAGTGTAAAACGGAAAACAAATCACTCGTGGAGATAGTGTTTAATTGTTTAACCCTATTTGTAACAGGCTCCTGGCTACCCCTATTTGTTACAGGGGGGGCGGATTCCGCCCCCCCCCCCCCCCCCTGGAGATCTCGAGATCTACCCTTCCGATTTTTACAAATCAAACGGCATATTATTCCCCTCAACACGATTTACTTTTCTAAAAAAAACGAAATTTTTGATAGGGGGCAACAGAGGGGCAAAAACTACACATGTTAGAGGTATTTGTGATCTGACACAGCTGTCATGTTTATCGAACGATGTTAACGCAACCAATGGAGATCGATAGAGAATTAATTGGAAACGAATATGTGCCGATTATTTTTTTTAATTCAAAAATCATAGGCGTGTGCATGTCACTCAATATGGGGGTGAAGTAAATGCGCAATACAAACATTTATGTTTTTTTTTATAAATGAAATGGTGTGTTATTGTGACATTAGACAAAACAGTTACTAAACATATTGTTTTGCCATAGGCGGTACCAAGTCAGTGAAAAAGGGAGGTCAAATAGGAACTAAAATAGTAGCCGCAGGCAAGTTGCTGCACAGCATTAAAAATAAGTTACTGATCGTAAATAGTTGCTTTTTGCATGTTTTACTTCATCATAGGCGTATCCAGGATCCAAACTGGAGAGGCGCAAGACCTTTTGAAAGGTATAGTATCCGCTATTATGATACTAACTAGTCAACAGTGACTATTTCACCTACAACTTCAATTCACATTGTTTACCCCCTTTTGCCCTACCTGGACTCGCCTATTATCTTATAATCGTTCGTAGAGTACCCTGTGGTGCATGTTTAATCCGAAAACTGCAGCATGTTATGTCATTGTAGGCCCATGCATCTTAGTTTCCTTGCAATCATATGACTCCCTTTCTTCCATTCCTGAGCGCACCTCTGTAAAATATGACTTAATTTCCTCTCCTGGCCTCATATGTGCATATATCGTTATAAACTAACCGTCTATTGCGACGTAATCGCTAGCATATCGTCATCACCATGCTAGTCACCCCCCCCCCCCCCCCCCTCATGTGCCTGAACACGCCTCTGCAACTCTTTATGCAATACATTATGCAAATCATTAAAGGAGAAGCTATCTTTTATATCGTCAATGCTATAAATGCCCCTTACATCGCTATATTGGCTTCCCGCCAAGCATTGAATACTTCCTGGACCCCCCCCCCCTTTACAAGCCCCTGAAACTGCCTCTGCCATGCAATTTTTATGATATTTCATTAACATCTTTTAATTTGAACTTGTTGCAACCTCCGTAAACCGATGCAACTCCTTCATACTTGAGGCAGTTAGGAAGAAGCCGTGAAGATCGCATGTCTGTATTATCGCCAAATGTCGCCGCGGAACTCTCCCAAAAACGTGCCCTGGAACCGCCTTTGTACAGGTTAAGAACGCACAATGTTGACTCCATGTGCGGAATTCAATTATAGGAAAATTCCTAAATGTCTTGGGTCTGGTCCTAGCGGTTCGGGAGATATCTGGGAAAAACATGAGGGAGGGGGGGGGGGGGGGGGGGGGGGCGGAATCGCCCCCCCCCCCCCTGTTACAAATAGGGTTAATAGAGGGATGGAGTGTTTTTTCTACATAGTTACTGAACTACCGTTGTCCTGCCTAGACGTCTATTTTCCATGAAAACCACTACTGCACGTTTTATGAACAAGTAAGTACAAATCAGAACAGATAAGTACAAATAAGAACAAATACGTACAAATAAGTACAAATAGGAACAAATAAGTCAGCATAAGCCCTGGATCATAAGCTCACAGTTACTGATGAAGTCAACGACTCTACTGCTGGCGCCTGACTATGGCGACCGCAGCATTCTGCGCTCCGTGTTTAAATTGAGTTTACTGTGTTCCTGGTGAGTTTACTGCGTTCCTGGTGAGTGCAGGACAGTGAAAGTGCACATAGACCGAGGACTGGACAGTCCGTACCGAGTGTGGGACTTTTCATGCCGCTTAGACCACCCAGCTGGCTGTTAATTGCGATTGTTTCTGTCGCTTTTCTGTCGCTCGATGTTCGTGAGCGCCCTGTGGGAGGAGTCACGCAGCGCGGCGCCAAGTTCTACCGGTTTCCGGAGAGACCCAACGCAGCATCCGCCAATCGGAGCGAGCGGCCGTGCTCCACCGGACTCTACCGGCCCCGCCTGACCTGGCGCCCGGCCGAGATGACCGACCGCTGCAGCTCCGACCCGCCTGGCAGATCAGGGGCGGTGCCAGGCCCTGGTCGAAGGGAGCAGCGGTACCGTGCTCTGAGCGCCCCGTGGCTGCCGGTCGGGCGCGCTAGACGGGCGACATGCCGCGTCTCGGCCGGGGCGGCCAGGCCGACTCCACCAAGGCTCGCGCGCCAGACGTCGGGTGCAGCAGAGGAGTGCAGAGAGAGTGCAGCAGACTGCACTACATTACCGGCTCAACCCAACCATCCGATAGTGACGGGGTGCCCGCACTCCCGGTACGACAGACTGGAGCTCCACTTGCTGCGCGAACGGTCAGCGAGCGCGTGAAGACGCGTTGTCTCCTGCTGCCGCCGCGCCTGTCTGCGAGCGAGACACATCAGCTCATGCAGCAGATGCGGCACCGCCGACCGCCACTATTCAGTCGGGTCACATCAACGCGCACTCCCTGGCGCCACGACTGAACGAGGTGTGTCCCCTTTTGCACAGCGAGAGCCTCGAGATCCTCTGCATCTCCGAGACCTGGCTGTCGGAGAACGTTCTCGGTGCCGTCCTCCTCGTTCCAGGGTACAAGCTGTACCGATGCGACCGTCCGGGAGGTCGCCGAGGAGGCGGTGTCGCCATCCTGGTCTCCACCGATCTCCGCGTCTCGAGACTCCATGACACGAGTGACGGCGATCCTGGTGTCGAATTCCTCTGGCTGTCTGTGGCGGCGCGGGCCGGACCACGGTGGCGCCGTCTATCGGCCGCCCGGCGTTCTATCGGCCCAGCTGCGTGCCGCTGTCCGCGGTCAGTTTGAGTCAGCGCTCGCCAAGGGAAAGACTGTTTATGTCCTCGGTGACTTTAATGTAAATCTTTTAACTCCTGACGCTGCTGACTCTCGTAAATTTAATTTGCTTTTGAATGACTTGCATCTGGTTCAGCTGGTCACCGAGCCCACTCATCCGCATCTGTACCATCTCTTCTCGATTTGGCGATCACTAGTGCTTCTGCAGAAAATGTTCAAGTGTCTGTTTTGCCTCACCTTGTGCCTCACCTTGAGTCGGGGCGTCGCACGGCTCTACTCACAACAGGGCAGTGCGCCCCAGCCACAGCGTCCCACACACGCATGAAGCACGACACCTTGGTGTTGACATCGGTAGCAGAGTAAAAACAAGCCCAGTCAGCATTTAAAATGCCGAGAGAAAAGGCATTCCAATCGACACGATGCCACGGCCGCGAGCGGATGGTAGACGATGGGTGACGCAGTCTAGGGGCGGCGGGTCTAATAGTGATAGGGTGACCGACTCCCCCTGGCTGCGCGACAGAGCCGTGCGCGAGGTGATGGAGAAGCGCGATGCAGCGCGTCGCGCGTGGGCCGTCTCGCGCTCGGTGGCCGACCGTCAGAACTACCGACAGCTGCGCAACCAAGCTAAGCTGCTGCTGACGCGTGCACGCAGGTCCCACCTTACGGAGCTGTTGCGGGGTGATCCAAAGCGCTTTTGGGCCCGCCTCAAGCAGTTCGGTGCAGACCTCTCGTCGCGTGGCTCCCCATCTGCAGCACCACCAGGCGAGGGCCGCTTGAGCGCCGACCTACTCAACGAGCATTTTACTGCAGTCGGCGCTCGCGTTGCTGCCGAGGCTACCCGGGCCGCCGGTCAAGCCGGTGTTTCTAGCGCCGGCCCGCGGCCTTACAAAGTGCCTGCGTCGGCCTTCGCTCCCCACTGTATCGCGCTACCTGAGTTGTCGACCATAATAAGTCGGCTGAGTGCGTCGGGGGTGGTCGGTGTTGACGACATGCCGATTTCTGCCATAAGGAGCTGCCTTCCTGCCATCGCCCCCCACATCCTTCACCTAATCAACACATCCATTTCAACCCTAACCTTCCCCGATGCATGGCAAGTTGCCATTGTCACTCCTATTCACAAGTCTGGCGACCCTCATGTTCCCGGCAACTTTCGTCCAATCTCAATCCTCCCAGCCTTGTCTAAAATTCTCGAAAAAGTAGTGTGGTCACAGCTCAGTTCCTACCTAATCACTAACCACATCCTCTCCCCCTTCCAATATGCCTACCGCCCACCCCATTCTACCGAAGATGCCCTCCTCGATGTTGTCGAATGGGCGGCTCGGAAGGTCGGAAGGTCGACGTCACCAGTCGATGCTGGTGACGTCGCGTCACTGACCTCGATTGACTTGAGCAGGGCGTTCGACAGCATCGACCACTCGATGCTTCTGAACAAGCTCGGGTGGTACGGCATCTCATCCCGCTGGTTCAGCAGCTACCTCTCCGGCCGCTCCCAACTCGTCCGCGGAGGCTCCACAGCGCCGCTTCCCCTCTCCCACGGGGTCCCACAGGGATCCATCGTGGGCCAAATCCTCTTCTTAATCTTCGTAAATGACTCGTCCTGTTTCCTACCCCATGGTCGCCTGCTATCCTACGTGGATGACACACAAATCCTAGACTCAGCACCTTCCAATTCAAATGATCTCCAAGTGCTGCAGTCCCGGGCCGAGGAGAACATACTAAATCTTCAACACCGGTTTAGCTTAAACAGTCTAAAAATGAATGCAGACAAGACCTGCTTCATTCTTCTCGGCACCCAAAATTCCATTGACCGAACTTCAGAATTTGCACTTCAAGTAAATGGCAGTTACATTCGACCCCAAAAACAAATCAAAATGCTAGGCGTTCTTCTCGACCAAACCTTGAGCTGGGAGTCACACATATCCTCCATTATCCGTCGAACCAACGCAATCCTCATATCCCTCTACAAAATCCGTCCTCACCTATCACCTGAAATCCTAAAAATCCTAGTCCAGGCTCATGTTTTCCCCATCCCCAGTACTGCTCGTCAGTATGGGGTGGTGCTCATAACTGCCGCCTGGACCGACTGCAAAAAGTCATTCATTTTGCAGCGCGATTGGTAGCTGGCCTCCGTCGGTATGACCATGGCACGCCCGCCCTCGGCGCGCTCGGCTGGCCCAGTATCAGGGACGTGGTCGCGCGACGAGATGCAGTGAATGTGCATCGCGCTCTGCACGTTTCGTCTGCCCCTGACTCGTTGCGGGCCATGTTTCGCCCGCGTAGCGCCGTGTCCGAGCGGTTGACGCGCGCCACCGCCGCGGGTACGGCTGTGATGGAGCTGCCCCGTTTCCGCCTGGCTGTTGCACGGCGGCTCTTCCCCTATAGGGCCGCCGTGTCCTGGAACGCGCTGCCGCGGCATGTGACGGACTCTGCGTCCCGGCTGCAATTGCAACAGTACTTTTCGAAATGACCTACAATGTGCCGTGTATATATCTTATTTCGTGTGTGTGTGTGTGTGTGTGTGTGTGTGTGTGTGTGTGTGTGTGTGTGTGTGTGTGTGTGTGTGTGTGTGTGTGTGTGTGTGTGTGTGTGTGTGTGTGTGTGTGTGTGTGTGTGTGTGTGTGTGTGTGTGTGTGTGTGTGTGTGTGTGTGTGTGTGTGTGTGTGTGTGTGTGTGTGTGTGTGTGTGTGTGTGTGTGTGTGTGTGTGTGTGTGTGTGTGTGTGTGTGTGTGTGTGTGTGTGTGTGTGTGTGTGTGTGTGTGTGTGTGTGTGTGTGTGTGTGTGTGTGTGTGTGTGTGTGTGTGTGTGTGTGTGTGTGTGTGTGTGTGTGTGTGTGTGTGTGTGTGTGTGTGTGTGTGTGTGTGTGTGTGTGTGTGTGTGTGTGTGTGTGTGTGTGTGTGTGTGTGTGTGTGTGTGTGTGTGTGTGTGTGTGTGTGTGTGTGTGTGTGTGTGTGTGTGTGTGTGTGTGTGTGTGTGTGTGTGTGTGTGTGTGTGTGTGTGTGTGTGTGTGTGTGTGTGTGTGTGTGTGTGTGTGTGTGTGTGTGTGTGTGTGTGTGTGTGTGTGTGTGTGTGTGTGTGTGTGTGTGTGTGTGTGTGTGTGTGTGTGTGTGTGTGTGTGTGTGTGTGTGTGTGTGTGTGTGTGTGTGTGTGTGTGTGTGTGTGTGTGTGTGTGTGTGTGTGTGTGTGTGTGTGTGTGTGTGTGTGTGTGTGTGTGTGTGTGTGTGTGTGTGTGTGTGTGTGTGTGTGTGTGTGTGTGTGTGTGTGTGTGTGTGTGTGTGTGTGTGTGTGTGTGTGTGTGTGTGTGTGTGTGTGTGTGTGTGTGTGTGTGTGTGTGTGTGTGTGTGTGTGTGTGTGTGTGTGTGTGTGTGTGTGTGTGTGTGTGTGTGTGTGTGTGTGTGTGTGTGTGTGTGTGTGTGTGTGTGTGTGTGTGTGTGTGTGTGTGTGTGTGTGTGTGTGTGTGTGTGTGTGTGTGTGTGTGTGTGTGTGTGTGTGTGTGTGTGTGTGTGTGTGTGTGTGTGTGTGTGTGTGTGTGTGTGTGTGTGTGTGTGTGTGTGTGTGTGTGTGTGTGTGTGTGTGTGTGTGTGTGTGTGTGTGTGTGTGTGTGTGTGTGTGTGTGTGTGTGTGTGTGTGTGTGTGTGTGTGTGTGTGTGTGTGTGTGTGTGTGTGTGTGTGTGTGTGTGTGTGTGTGTGTGTGTGTGTGTGTGTGTGTGTGTGTGTGTGTGTGTGTGTGTGTGTGTGTGTGTGTGTGTGTGTGTGTGTGTGTGTGTGTGTGTGTGTGTGTGTGTGTGTGTGTGTGTGTGTGTGTGTGTGTGTGTGTGTGTGTGTGTGTGTGTGTGTGTGTGTGTGTGTGTGTGTGTGTGTGTGTGTGTGTGTGTGTGTGTGTGTGTGTGTGTGTGTGTGTGTGTGTGTGTGTGTGTGTGTGTGTGTGTGTGTGGTGTGTGTGTGTGTGTGTGTGTGTGTGTGTGTGTGTGTGTGTGTGTGTGTGTGTGTGTGTGTGTGTGTGTGTGTGTGTGTGTGTGTGTGTGTGTGTGTGTGTGTGTGTGTGTGTGTGTGTGTGTGTGTGTGTGTGTGTGTGTGTGTGTGTGTGTGTGTGTGTGTGTGTGTGTGTGTGTGTGTGTGTGTGTGTGTGTGTGTGTGTGTGTGTGTGTGTGTGTGTGTGTGTGTGTGTGTGTGTGTGTGTGTGTGTGTGTGTGTGTGTGTGTGTGTGTGTGTGTGTGTGTGTGTGTGTGTGTGTGTGTGTGTGTGTGTGTGTGTGTGTGTGTGTGTGTGTGTGTGTGTGTGTGTGTGTGTGTGTGTGTGTGTGTGTGTGT
>JAXIVJ010014993.1:17500-25000 GCA_036785665.1 Chirona hameri
GGGTGTGTGGGTGTGTGGGTGTGTGGGTGTGTGGGTGTGTGGGTGGGTGGGTGCGTGGGTGGGTGGGTGGGTGCGTGGGTGCGTGGGTGGGTGGGTGGGTGCGTGGGTGCGTGGGTGGGTGGGTGCGTGGGTGGGTGGGTGCGTGGGTGCGTGGGTGGGTGGGTGGGTGCGTGCGTGCGTGCGTGCGTGCGTGCGTGCGTGCGTGTGTGTTGTGATTACCTGCATGCATTGACTGGGCCGTAATAGCCACTTGTGGACAAGCCCTTAATAAATGAACAATGCACAATGAAAGCCAACAAGGCCCAAGCAAATATCGCAGATGTCATCATTACGTGTGCATAGCGTAATGAGTACCGGTTAGCGAGGTTCCTGTCATCACTGTGGCGAGCACGCCTCATTCAGCTCAAATGACGCCTAATTGCAGCCGTTGATGAACACCGCCGCCGCGAAATAGATCCGTCATTACGCCCCATTGTTGTCGGTACGCCACGTCATTACACCACATTGTTGTCGGTACCTACTCGTAATATCAGCTGCGCCGACGCGTAGTCCAAGCGTATTGCTATAGGCATTGTCTCACGATACTGGATTTTATTGTGGAAACAAGGCCGTATAAGAGAGGTAGAACCGTCCGGCAATTTTAGCGCTATTTTCGTTTAACATTAGCGTGACGTCATTGGTGCCTACACTCCCCGCGCGCCTCACAATACATGGCACGGTGCGTCATCTTGCGGGCGCTGTAGACGGTTACGCCGGTTTGCTGATACTTCACCTACATCAAAACTGGTTTGAAATGGCGACTATCAGACACGTATCGACGTGGCCGTACAATATACTGAATTGCGACTCACAAATTGGTATCAAGCCGCCCGAACCTCCATCTGCCGCCGGAGCCACCTAAACCGGGGCCCGTCCACCCGCCGCTCGAACCGAGGACTGTTCTCCCACCTCCGTAGCTACCTGAACCGGGATCGTCTGCCCGTCGCCGTTGCGGTTTTTATCGTCGACTGTTCATCCGACGTAGAAACCGCCTGAATCGGGGACCGCATATTAGCAAGCAAGCTTTCACTCTCCTCAGCCACGCTCCACAGTCCGACAGGGCACAACACAGCTGCCGGTCCTCTGAGCCGTGGACACAGGACCCCACGGCTGACAGACCGCTCCACAGTCCGACAGGGCGCAACACAGCCGCCAGTCCTATGAGCCGTGGACACAGGACCCCGCGGCTGACAGACCGCTCCACAGTCCGACAGGGCAAAACAGCCGCCAGTCCTCTGAACCGTGAACACAGGACCCCGCGGCTGACAGACCGCTCCACAGTCCGACAGGGCACAACCCAGCCGCCGGTCCTCTGAGCCGTGAACGCAGGACCCCCGCGGCTGACAGACTACCCAACGCCGCAACGTCGGGTAGTCAACGTCAATATTATCTTGAATACTCCTTGCACCTTCTCAACCGGGTATAGTTCCACATTCATGACTATGTTTCCCTATTGTTTTGGGTTTCTGATATTGCAAATATTTCCTGTGCTCCATTAGCCTTGTGTTCAAACTTCTTCTGACTTCCAGTTTCACCATATGGCTTTGTACATCTCTTGCATGGTATCTTGTAAGACAAGCCTGTGATCATGTTGCTTTCTTTATAATTATAATTTATCCTGTTTTTCCCAGTCTTACTTGTTACCTACTATCACATTAGCATGTTTCAGAAAATATGCAATCGTTGCAATCGACACGTTGGGCGAACATGGTCGTAATCGAAGGCCTTTGATGGAAAGTGAAGCCCATAAACTAAAATACGTCGATCTT
The DNA here is from genome assembly GCA_036785665.1 of Chirona hameri. Taxonomy (NCBI): domain Eukaryota; kingdom Metazoa; phylum Arthropoda; class Thecostraca; order Balanomorpha; family Balanidae; genus Chirona; species Chirona hameri. Next base: position 19,309 of record JAXIVJ010014993.1, read on the forward strand.
GACATTTTACCTGACAGTGACCTGCCATTTGAGATCACTTTGACATTTTGTAATACACTTTAGACGCGCCTCATTGAGAGCTTTCGATTGCCGCTTTGCTCGTCTCGCTGTGATCATTGGTTCGGAATAAAACCAGGGGTGTTTAACGCCCCCCCCCCCCCCAGTCAATGGTGTTCTGCTGAGACCCCAGTCAATGCTGGGTTAATTGTTCTTGACATATTATTACAAATTGAATATTAAAACGTATCTTGTATTATATTTTTGTTTCATACATCAAAGGTAAATGACAATTTGTGATTGGCATTACATTAAGGTTATGGACAATACTTGCCATCCATGGCCTTCGACTGCGCCCTTGATCACCCAAAGTGCTGTCAAAGGTATGATACATATCTCACATGAGCCAAAGTGAGATTGTTAGAAAAGATCAAGGTCGCAAAAGGCAGGTCACAAAAGGTCACTACACACAAAATATCTACGTAAGTCATGCAGCACATGTTTTATGGATGCTTTTACGCGTAGAAGTCGATAGTGATATTCATTTTACCACCTGACTTCATTTATGTGAAGCTAGTGTCAAGTTCAGGTCAAGTTCAAGTCACTGAAGGTCAAAATTTGAAATTGATAAATATAAATGCAAAAGCATGTTTCTATATCAGTTTTATCTAAAACATATAGTGCTGGCATTTATTTGTCTGTATCTGGTCAATAAAAGCCGAAAAACGCAATTTAAATATATGACGTCATGATTTACTCATACTTTATATGCCATGTCAGTCAAAAAAGATGATATCGTTTTGAAATTTAGTATATTAGTTGCCCATATGTCGTTATCTGACATATATTCCGTTTGTTTTAAATATCTTCGAAAAAAATGATTTTGTGGGCTTTGAAAAACTCTTTTTTTTTGTTGGGTCAAAAACCAAAGTTTTCGAAATTTCGAGATAGCTGGTTTGTAGCCATTGAAAATTTCTACCTTTCAGCATTTTTCTATTACATTTTATTTAAATGTGGCACTTGTAGGGTTTGGCAAAGTTTAACTGATTTTTGTGTCAAAATCGTTTTTAGTGACGTTACTAAATTCACTATATTTCAAACAACTTTTACGAAATTGCTTCATTTTTGCACAAAAGGTGTCAAAATGATGCCCAAAGAGGTCTTGAAAGTTTGGCGTTGATATCTTCATTAGTTCTTGAGATATTCTTAATATTCCTAAGGTGGGCTAAAACAAAACCCAGTGACTAGTGGGTTTGTTCACACCTCCGCCCATTAACAGGTCACCAGCAATGCCCCCACCCACGATCCTAACGACGTACAACTCCTTACGACAGAAATGAACAGATGAATATCGCATAGTCATTAAGAATGCCCAGGAATTCTTACAGGGCTGGGAAACCCTATCTGTGTGTCACCGTTGGGATTCTGAAGCCCGAAGTTTGTCACCAGTTTTTTCCTACAATTTTGTCAACTTTTCCAAGACTTTCCTTTTTCCTTTTAAATTTATACTGACATAGGTTTTGTTGTTTGTTGATTGGGGGTTAGGGTGTGACGACTACTGGAGTCAATTTGTGGTAATAAGGTATTAAAATGTTGCCTTGGTGCACTATGTTGCTGCTTTTGCAATGCTGCCGTCTGCCACATGGTAGTATGACATCATAATGTGCTGTCATATTGTGCATCAGCATGCAAATATGTTCCTTAGTCAAAGGTTGTCAACAATAACACAGGCGTTGAAAGCACAAAATAAATATAGAACAAAAAAATGGCCCCTCAGAATCACTGCACCCCCCCTCCCAGATTAGCAGGATTACAATTAGTCCTGTTGGAGTGGGAGGAGGGGTAACGAACAGGGATGATGCTCCTGTACCTACATATCAAGTTCAAGTTCAGCACATACATGGGCAACTTTAGAGGAGAAAAAAATAATACAAGTGAGACATCTCGTCAGGGGGGGGGGGCATACAAAAAAGTCGCCCTACGGGCGTGTTTGTGGCGCGACATGGGCACGACCCAGGCTCAGAGGGGGGGGGGGGGGGTGGTGGGGGGGCGCCCTAGCGCCCACCCCCACCCCCTGGATCTGCGCCTGTAGGTAACCCAAATAATGTAAACCTTGACGATTTCAAAAGCCACTTTCAAGGTGAGAAATTGATTCATCAATTGACAAATCTGAAGGTAAAGGCTACTCACACTGTAAATTGTACTCCAACACATCCGTTTCATAGTATCACCATGGACTCGCCGCATTAACTCGCTACTGGCCACATGGACTTGCACGAGTTGCTCCCACCCCTTCCCCCTCCACTCGCCACATGGACTAGCCCGGGCTGGGCCGTCCGCAAATCACGGCGTGATTGGTTCTGAGGATGTTTAACCCTATTTGTAACAGGCTCCTGGCTACCCCTATTTGTAACAGGGGGAAGGGGCGGGGGGGGGGGGGGGGGGATTCCGCCCCCCCGGAGATCTCGAGATCTACCCGTCCGATTTTCAAAAATGAAACGGCGTTTGGTTCCCCTCAACACGATCTACATTCCTAAGAAATACAAACAAATGAAATTGTGTTTATAGGGGGGCAACAGGGGGCAAAAACTACACATTCTAGTGGTATGTGATCCAACACAGCTGTCATGTTTTTCAACCGATTTTAACACAACCAATGGTAATCGATAGAGATTGAATTGGAGATTGACATATGGCGGTGACTTTGGAAAATTAATAAATATAGGCGTGTGCAGGTCACTCAATATGGGGGTGAAGTAAATGCGGAATACAACGATTTGTTTGTGTTGTTTTTGTATAAATGCAATGGCATGTTATTGTGACATTGGACAAAACAGTTATACATCATATTTTTAGCCATAGGCGGTACCAGGTTAGTGAAAAAGGGGGGTCAAATAGGAAACAATTGTAACCGCAGGCAAGTTGCTACCCAGCACTATAAATAAGTTACTGATCGTAGAAAGTTCCTTTTTGCATATTGTACTTCATCATAGGCGCATTCAGGATCCAAACTGGGGAGGCGCAAGACCTTTTGATAAGTATATTATCCGCTATTATGATACTAACTAGTCAACAGTGACTATTTAACTTACAACTTCAATTCACATTGCTTACCCCCCTTTTTACCCTACCTGGGCTCGCCTATTATCTCATAATCGTTCATAGAGTACACTGTGGTGCGTGTGTCATCCGAAAACTGCAGTATGTTATGTCATTGTAGGCGCATGCATCTTAGTTTCCTTGCAATAATATGACCCCCTTTCTTCCATTCCTGAGCGCGCCTTTGCAAAAAATGACTTTATTCTTTCTCCTGGTTTCATATGTACATATAACATTATAAGCTAACCGTCTATTGCGCCGTAATCGCTGCCATAGCATCATCACCATGCCAGTCACCCTCCTTTGCATGTGCCTGAACACGCCCCTGCAACTCTATATGTAATAAATTATGAAAATAATGGAAGTAGAAGTTATCTTTTACATCGTGATAGTGGCCAGACAACAAATGAAGATGAAATCAACTGTAGATTTGGGTATGGTTTGATTATTACAGTCATACATAACACATTGTATCAAGACCTATCCGATTGGTCCAACAAATCGTTTGGGCACCTACCAACCTACATTTACATGGCTTTATAATAATAACGCTTGAGTAGGAACTTCAAAACTTAGGTCAGTGAGGTGGGCACTTGAGATAAACTATACCAGTTATTTAATGAAGCTCATAATGTTCCCTTACACTGGCTGCATGAAATGTTGGCAGTCCTTTCACTCCAAATTGAAATTAACAGAAGATGTGTGAAGTTCAGGAGCCTTTATCAATATGAAAATATGAATATTATTTTAACTTACATTTGAACACGATAACTTCTTCGAGCAGAAATACCCAGACTTGAAAATGATTATCAACATCTCCAAAATATAGTTTTCACCACTTGTTAACCCGCGAGTTACTGGGGGGGGGGGGGGCTATTTTTTGCCCCCCCCCCCTCCCGTTATTTTGCAATAACTCCTAAACGAACACCGGTATCGTCACCAAACTTGCAGTACCTTCTCTCACATCAATTCTACACATGTAAGCAAAATTAAAAAATATGAGGTTATGATAGGTCAACCGGGAATGACGTTAGAGTGACGTCATGTTCTTCGGTTTTTGTTGCAAAATAATGGTTTGCAGAAAACGCTGTCAAAGGTATGATCTTTGAGATAAATTCAATTGTCTTAAATCAAATTAATTACAATAGACCGGCCTATGAAACTACTATCTCAAATTTGTTAGTTTTTTCAATTTAAAATTTTGAGAAACCCAAATACATTTTTAAAAAAATCAAGAAAAAATCAGAATTATCAAAAACCCGGAAAATATGTGATCGAGACGTGTGCGGTGAATATGTGTACCAAATTTGAAGTTGATATCTTCAAAAATGACTGAGTTATGACCTTTAAATGACAAAAATCGACCACCTCTCACAGCATTACTATGCATAAAAAACGCATTTCCATTTTTGTTTTTAACTTCTATTTGTATGGAACAAACAATGTTCTAAGGTCATTTTACGCGTTCTATACGAAAAACAAACCCATAAACATGTGTTACAACGCCTAATGACCGTAATCTGTAGTTTGACCTCGTGACCTCGGATGACCTTGACCTGACCCAAGGTCATAAACAGCTTAGAAAGGTACTTAGAAGTGTCAGACACACGAATCATACCGATTTATCGACAGCTTATGTGTTTAATATCGCAATTTTGCACAACAATTCCATCCATCGAGACCTTTTGACACGGTCAAACATTTTGTACTTGACCTGATCTGTGACGTCATCGGTGACCCCGAAGTCAACAATATTATGTTTCCCTCGATTAATTTCCCAGGGCTATCGAATTCCGTTTGAATTTTTACATTTGGTCCAGTAGTTCCGGAGATCCGAGGGGGGGGGGGGCAAGCAATAGCCCCCCCCCAGTAAGTCGCGTTATAAAATATACCCCAGTAACTCGCGGGTTAACCCTCACCCACTTTGGCCAAGGACTTTTAAGTTTGAACACTTCAACTTGCTGTGCTATTCATTGTACAACATGATACAGCTGTCATCGCAACGCATTGAGGGACGCGCCATAAATGTATCCATTTTGGTGACCTTCACTGCTACCATATCGGGAGTTGTCTTCGATATGTTCGCAATCAGGTACCAGGTACTAGAGCTGCCACTATTTTAGCCTGTGACTTACCGCGCCACCCCGCAACTCTTCCTCTGGTAACCACGAGCATAGCCGGATTCAGAACGGGTGGTTTGGTGTGTTTGTGTCGTGAAGGGGGAGGGGGGAGGGGGGGGCAAGTCAAATCCCACAAAGTAGCGATACACACTGCTGAAATTAATATCTGTTCTGTAATATTATCTATAATAATAATAATATCTATAATATTTGTATTCCTCTTTTAAATATCATCAACAATTGATTTGGTAGATTTCTTCCCGATTTTTATTTTTATTTTTTGGTGTCAAAAGCAAAAATTTACGCAAATCCGAGACAGCCATGTCGAAGAGTATGTTATTTCCTTTCTTTTGACGTTTTTGTTTTATTTACAATTTGCATCAAAAGCAGATGTTCTAGAATTTGGCAAACATTTATCGTTTTTCCACCAAAAATGTCAAGCAATGATATCAATAAAACGTCCTTTTTTTCCAAAG